>CATIWR010019825.1:0-53968 GCA_949677035.1 Omphalea diandra | reverse complement strand
ATATTATCACTGTATGGTTATAGTATAATTATTATAGAGTTTTTTTATATATATATATATATATATATATATATATATATATATATATATATATATATATATATATATATATATTACAAATCCCGTGCCTAAAAATATAATAACATTATCATTCATCAATATAAGATTTTCAATAAAAAAACTAAAAGTATATATTTACTACACTTGAGAAAGAGTTCATATATTATGAATCCAGATTTATGTTGCATCATCAACGTAGGACTAAAATGTAATGTTTCACTTAAACCGCCAAAATGATAACATGTGTCATTTAAAAAAAAACATTCATAAAAATGTGTCGATTCAGAGTGAAATGATCATAGCTTAAAATTTTAAATAATCAATTATGTTGTAAGGAAACTAACTAGGTAATTATTTGAAATTATAAATCTCTTGTGTGTGACTAAAAATAACTTTACAAACAAAAAAAATGAACTCGTTTTAAAGTTAGAACCACAACAAGGTGAAAACGAATTCATAATGTAATTTGCACTTGAGAAAGGGCTCGAACTTGATATTCTCCTCCAAGACATAGGCCTTAGCCACTCAATTATAACGTGTAGTGCTAATTACATAAGTTAGTTTCATTTTCTAATAATTATTTTTATATATTATCTTTTAATTTAAAATTTTTAAATATAAAGAAATTCATATATTATTAATTATTGTAAAATTCAACTATAATTGCGCAGTGCTCAATTTTTCAAGAAATTATTGTGCAAAGCTTAACTGAACTAAGAAATGACTATCATAGTGTCAAAACTAACGAACGAGCCAATGATGTACATAATAGAACTATCTATGCATCTTCTAAGATTAGAATGGTCATTGGGCAACGATCGAAAAAATTTTTATTTTTATTATTTTTGTGTAATTTTGATGAATTTCAAAATTTTAACAATTTTTTAAAGAAGAAATTAATATATTTTAAAACACGTCATAGTTTTCTTATGATTTTTCATATACAATCAAATAAACACAAATTAATTATTTTTCAAAAAAAGTATTTTACTCAAAACATTTTTCAAAAAATAAGTTATTTTTTATTAAATAAATGAAGCCTAAGTCATTGATTAAAAAGAAAAATCGTGGGCAATTAATAGCGAGGTGATTCAAGTGGATTTTCTATCATGAAATTATGACAATTGTTTTGATGAAAATGAATCATTCTGTCTGCCTTATAGCTGAAACCTGCCACTAGGGAATAAAAGACTGCCATGAATGCATAAATAGAGACTCATTATCGTAAAGTAACATCAAATCTCGGCGATAGGGTGATGTACCAACTGCTAATGATGCAAGTTCCTACATTTACTTGATTTATTTACAATTTGTCTTTAAATTGGACTTGGTCCTTCCAAATAGTTTCCTTCAACATGAAACTCAGCTTAGTTAGGTATACGGCTTCCATACAATCAAATCTAGTACGGAAACCATTAACTTTCTGCATAACTATAACACTAAAATTTATATAGAGAAGTCTGTCATATAGTCGTTTGCCAGACTTGCATTTACTTTCTCAAATGCTCGAGTGAAGTCTATAGATTTTCAACAGGGAAGCCTACAACAGGTTGTATCTGCGATGCTATGGACCGCAGTTCACTGATCTCTTCACTCGTGAGTCTCCACCCAAGTGCACCTGCAAATTCCAAGGCCTGTTCTGCAGTTTTGGCTCCTGGGATTGGTACTACATTCTCCTGGGCTAATAGCCAGTTCAAGGCAACCTGTATGAAGAAAACTAGCTTACTTACAGTACAGTATTTTTGCCATTCAGTTATGGCTGCAGTTTCACAAAGATTGAAGCATCAAATATTGGTGCTTCTCAAGCAAAAAGATTAAAGGAAACACATTAAAGTCTTAAAGAAACAAGGTTGAACCTGCGTGGGAGTTTTACTGTAGTTCCGTCCTATCTCCTTGATTCTGTTCAATAGAGGTTGAAGCTGCAATGCAGAAGGATGTTTCAGGCAGGGATATGAAATTTGAAGCTAATAGATTTCTATTCAACAGAATTTGTAAGATTAGAATTTAAAGGTGCATTCTATTCTTACTATAGCACCCTTGTCAGATGATCTCTCAAGCCACAACTGATGACAAAATCCTTTCTTATTGATAGCTCACATATATGCATACATATTGGTATTCTACACTCTTAGGTATCCTAAGATAGAATTATGAAAGATGTGAAAAAGCATAATGGTTTCATCAAACTGAGTTTGTTCAGAGATCCAAGGGTTCCGTCAATGAACCCTAATCATCATCAATCCATGTTCTAAATTTGTATTTCAAATCCGTTGAGATACCCAGAAGACCTATAACAAGATCCAAATCTGGGACTATATCAAATGGTAAAAGAGCAGGGAGTCATGGGCGATTTCTAGCCTTCCAACAACATTTTGAGGCATTTTTGAAGATCTATTAAGATGATCAAGAAGGGATAATGCTTTTGCAGTAGCAGCCTATTGCCCCTCCTCTGCGCTTGAGGACAAGCGTGATTTGTAGGGAGATGTTTTCGAGAAAGAGACTGTTGTTAAGGACCCTCAAATGGAACGACAAGAAATTCTAAGGTAAAAACGACATTTAATTTAGTTTAGTTTAGTTTTATGGCAGGCGTTTAACATTATTTACTTATTTGTGGTTAGTTGTAATTGTTGGTAGCTAGATTCTTTGTGATAGGAAGTTACCGAGTTATGGTTATTTCTATTGGCTCTCTGTATTTAAGAAGAAGAGAAGATTATGAAGGATAAGGGAAGCATTAAACTTTCCTTAAATTGAGTATGTTCAGACATTGAAGGGTTCTGTCATTGATGAGCCTTATCATTTTGAATCCTTCCTCAAATCTATCAAGCTAGATAACCCTTTAATAAGATCAGAATTCTGAGACCCTATCGCACATGAGTCCGCATTCCTTCAGTGGCTCAATGGATCAGAAACTGAACTAAGCAAGCCTGCCAGTATGAGCTAAAAGTTTCACAGTAGTAGACTAAAGTGCTTGCATGTGAGGTATCCCGTCACTCGCATTGAAGTTCATTGGGTATTATACTCCTACCTTTGCTAGAAACTCAGGTGTGTAAATTAGGCTTCGGGGGCCAGTTGGTGGATTTTCTGGTGTATATTTTCCTGTGAGAGCACCTGCACAAGTTTAATAGACCACTGATTACTTCTCATGCAGATTACAATAAGAACAAAATTAGGAATAAATAATTAAATAAACATGTTGTGATTCAGCACCTTAATTACTTTAATGATGAACTGGAAAAGTTTTGGATTGGAGTATTGAGAACATCTGATTTGGATAGAGTATCGATTTAACAAGGTACCATATGAACTAAAACCATATGAATCGCATTAGATTACTCTAGGTTTCTCCATTTACCTACTACTACTGCTGCTGCAGCCATTGCTGCAACAGTTGTTATTATTGTTTGACGGCACAACAATCACTGACACCCAACTATTCTTTTACATTTTGCTGAAAAACATTTTCACTGCTCCCTAAATTAACAATAGCTTTAGTTTTAGAGCAGAATAGGATGGTATGCATGGAAAGAACTGATAAGTCTGTCTGCTTACATCCTCATCAAAAATTTGTTGTGAGATTACTGATTGAACTTTGTCATTAAAAGTCCATGGATGAAAAGCCTGGGCTTCAAAACAATTTTTTTCCTTTGTTATTACATCCAGTCATGCCCCATGAAACTGAAAACCAAAAATTTTTACCATTATACTTGATAATCACATTAATTAAGAGGCAACAAAGAACGTGAATTGTAATTGTTGCTAGAACATGAACAAGAACAAAAAACCATGAAGATACCTTGAGCAATGGGAGAATATGCAATCAAAGTTATCCCAAGTTCATCACAGGCTGCTTTTACACCATTGTCCTCTGGTTTTCTATATAAAAGGCTGTAATTCACTTGGTTTGAAGCCAGTGGAATACCCCTTTTCTTAAGCTTCTCATAAGCATTACGAAGTCGGCTCTCTGAATTAAGAAATTATGTGCATCAGTGCATACAGGAAAAGTTCAATTCATGTTGATTTCTATCAGAAACTAAATCAAGGTCACATGCTTTTTATTAACCATTTTTCTTTTCCTTTTTTCTTTTTGAGATAGGGTGGATGAATGGGCATGGGTAAGACACAACGAACCAAATTTCAATTGTCAAAGCCCTTTTCACTATTTAGGCAATAGAAATTAGGAGTTACCACTGTAGTTTGAAACGCCAACTGCCTTCACAAGGCCCTGCTCCACAGCATCTCCAAGGCCATCAAGATACCCTGAAATGAACTTCCAACAAATTGAGCTGCTTCTGAATCTGAATGCGATTGAGCTCCTTAAAAATTCAATTCTATTAGCTAAATGTAGTTAGCTCAATGAAATAGTTGTATGACAAATGCACCACCTTCATTTCCCCATATTCCAGGCCTGAAAACCAGCAAAATATTGATGAGTAATATGTCTTGGGGAAATACTTAAGGAGGAAATCATAACTAGGTATATACCAATGGAGTTGATAGAGCTCTACTGAAGAAACTCCAAGACGAGAAAGAGAATCCTTAAGGGCAGTTAGAACACTCTGACGTCCTAGCCTCCATGGTAAAGCAGCAAACTTTGTTGCAACAGACACCTCCAATTCAGGATCTGTTTTTTTTCTTTCCTTGATAAATCTTCAAGAAAGCAGTAAATTTGGAATATAAGAACAATAGAAGTCATACGTAGCACAAACTACTCTATGTTAGATGCAAATCACATTTTGAGAATATACCTTCCCAAGAGACTTTCTGAATTTACAGCACCAAGTGAGAGCTGTCAAATAGACAATAACGCTTATTTTCATGGCAGTCCAATGAGAAGAAAAGAAAACAAAATAGCAGTCAGTCCTCACCCTAGAGCCATAAACTTCAGCAGTATCAAAAAAGGTTATACCACAATCAACACTAACATCAAAAGCAGACTTAGCAGCCTTCATTTTCCTATCTGTGGTCATCATACAGCAAAGGAAATGTTAAATATATTCCATTAAAAAGAAACTTAGACAACAACTTAGTTAAAAAAAAAAAAAATGCACTGACGCATATACAAGTTTGTGTGCATGGGTAAGTGAGAGAGCAAATAAAACCAAAGGTTAGAAAATGTAACAATTTCCCTGTAAATGAAGTCAAATTGAAGGAGAAATTAGCCAGTACAAAGCAATGGATGCTCTACATCTTTTTATCACAGCAATAAGCAACAATCAAATCAATTGTATTGGTAAAATAGCTAAGGATAATTTGTTTCCAAAATTATATTCCCTGATAGAATACATAAGCAACTATCAAATCAAATACTTGTTTCAACATGCTAAAATAAGTGTTTCATTTTCACTATGGCAACATTAAATTCAAATGATTTGCACAGGCATTGTTTATATTCATTCATATGTGTGATGTGATCATTAATACAACAATTACAAGTATGAAGGGAACCATACACATAACATGATTATGCAATTATTGTAATTTCAAAGCAGGCCAAGCACATGGACCAACAAATCCCTGGATTCAGAAACAGTAGGCAAAACCCATATACTGCTGATTCAGAAGAAACAAATGAGCTTAAGCTTTTAAATTATTTCCCCAACGAACTTTTTATATTCAAGCAATTGAATTTGGAGTTTACCATCCCATTCAAAGTTGTTCCAGTAGGTAGTGTCACCCCATGACCAAGCTCCAATTCCAAGCCTTGTCACGGTCAAATCAGAGCCTCCCAGTTTTACTTTATCTTCGTCTATTTTAGACACAACAGCAGCAGAACTTTCAGAAGCAATAGCTCTCACTTTAGGAATTCTCCTGTGACTAAAAACAGAGAGACATGAACCAAAACTACTGCTAACTTGCATAGCCATAATGTCCACTACAATTCAATCACAGTCGCCACAAATCTTTGATCTGGGAAGTGGGTGGTGATATAAAGAAGAGGACATGGTTCCAGAGCACCACACGTTTCACGGATAGCTGACGATCTACGGAAGTTTTGGCAATATCTGTACGGAAAGAGTCGTCTTTGGCAATATTTTAAAACCGGACCGGTACTTGAACCGGTTTTATAACCGACTTTGAGTTTAAGTGGTTCGACCAATTCAATTGGTCCGATTCAAAGCCAAAGCCACCAGCATTAAAGTCTAAAGCCACTACAATTCTAAAGCCCAAGATCATCATGGTACTAAAGCCCAAGCACCATACTCATGCTCAAAGCCCACATTAAAGCCCAGCATCATTGCAATAATCATTTTTGGTTAAAAAGAGCACAATTACTATAATTACTTCTGCCCTTCCTTTGCCCATTATGTTTTCCAACCAAGGCAAATCCATCTCCTTCTTTTGTCTTTTGCCCCTTTGTCCATTATGTTTCCCAACCAGGGCAAACCCTTCTCCTTCCTTTGTCACTCTCTTTTTCTTCATTTCTTCTCTACCCAAGGAATTAAAGTTGAGTATATCAAAATCAAATTTATTTTCCTCTCTTTCTCTCTCTCTCTTACCTTGATCTATAATATTTGTGTTTTTATTTACTTGTATTTTTCCTCTTTTCATTAAGCCTCTTTTCATTGATTTTGAATAATCAAATTCAAATATAGCATCAACCATGGATGAAACCTATCCTCCATCCATCATATTTGATTCACATCTTATCTGCTATTTTGATTTCTTCTCACTCTTCACATGGATTTTTTCAATGAAAAATGTTGTTAAAATACAAAATTTATCAAAAACTCATTCTATTACATCAATCAGATATACAACCAGTTCTCGATTTTTTCGATTTGAATAGTCAATTCGATTTTAAAAATATTGGTTTTTGGTGGTTGTTGGGATCATAATTTTTATTCAATTTTCAAAGGACACTAATAGAGAGATTGAATGAATGTTAAATTTCATTCATGGGTTCCGTTCCACAAAAGATGTTAGAACAGTAAAAACATGTTATATTGATGACAAAAGAGGATGAACCTAATTAAATAATAATACAGATATGAGAAAAAAGGATGAAGACCCTTTTTATATTCATTGGATGAGAGAAATATAAGGTCTGACATCATGCTTGAGCCTGTTTATAGTAAGAAATAGGTAAGGTTGGTTATCAAACGAAATACCTTTTTAAGAACATCTAAGTTTCATCTCTAAGGAATGAGTTTATCATCCATAACTTCCAATTTGTATGTTAGGGATCCTACTGCTTTGATGACTTTGTAAGGTCCTTCCCAATTGGCATTGAGCTTATCAAAGTGTGCCTTGCCTTTGGTCACATCGACTCTCTCAAGTAAACTAACCCTTATCGAAAGGACTGGTGTTTGTATGTTTGGGATCCTATTGCTTTGATGACTTCATAAGGTCCTTCCCCAATGGCATAGAGGTTATCAAAGTTTGTCATGCCTTTGGTCACATCACTCTCTCTCAAGTAGACTAACTCTAATAAAAAGGACTAGTGTTACTTTCCTAAACTCCTCATTTCCCACATCTAGTAAATAGGCATAATAAGGAAGCAAATACTACCACCATTATCATAACTAAATATGAAATATATATTTTACTGCTCAAAAAAAGTATGAAATATAATTTTAATGGGAACATTAACTAGGATAAGAACTAAGGCAATCATGATGGCACATAATAGCAATAACGTATAAAACATGCCAACTTGAAGCTAAATATAGTGGACAAAATGGAATGAAGGTCTAAATATGCTTAAAAAATGGGAAAAAAAAAAAAAAAGAAAAGAGGAAAGAAGTTGAACCCTTTTAAACACCTATATGCTCATGGGCATAAAGAATACCTATATGAATGTCTTCATATCCATACAAGAATGAAAACTAAAGTTATCAGAGTCTCAAAACTGATATTTTTAGCTAAAAAATGGTTAGTTTTTTGAAGTTTATGTGATAGACACCTCAAATATGATTGCAAAAACTAAAAAATGCAAAAGAACTAAATCGAAAGCAACAATTCATAGATAGTACCTTTAGATTATAGAAGTTACAAGTTCTTATACATTTCTCCAATAATTTGACCTCTTGAAACTTCAATTGCTTCTATTTCTTATTGGTTCTTAATCTCCTATGAATTTTCAAAGTGAATGAAATATGTTCAAGCTCTAGAATGAGATCAAAGTCATGGTTTCCATTTGTTACTCCTTGTTCTTCTTCTCTTTCCCACCCTTCCTTTCCTCTCTTTCTCTCTCTCTCTCTCTCTCTCTCTCTCTCTTTGTTTTGATTATGTTTTCTGCTCTCTTTTTTAGCCCTAGAAAGAGGTCATGTTTTAAAATGAGTCCCCTGGTCTACATAGCCCCATAATCAACCTCTGGACTAAAAATCCCTAATACGGGTAAAGGTAATCCCTTGCTCAAAATTTCCAACTTTACCATTTTTATGTCCATAGCCACTCTGATTGGCTTATGAAAGGTTCCTAACCTTCATAAACACTTCACTACACCCTTATAACTCTGAACAAAAGCAAAGCATTCATTGATAGTTACCGTTTGTATAACTAAATAATAAATTTTTATAGTTTTTAGTATAAATATTAATTACAAGTGAGAATGATCAAAATTGTTAGATTTTTAATTTAAAGGTTAAAAATGTAATAACTATAGATAAAAAAAAATGATAATAACCATTGAAACATCACTTATATATATGTGTGTGCGTGGAGATTCATGGATAGGTTAAAAACTGCCAATTACACTCTTGAATATGATTTGCTAGGAAAGGCTTCCTGGAACCAGATTTTGGTGTTAAAGCGTTACATGAATGACTGATCCACGGATGAGAAATATAACATTTCCATAAATGATTGATATCCAACAACTACTCACCTATTAAGTAATATACAAACCCACTAAAATCCCATGTAGCTACATTAATCTATTCATTCTTCTTCCCCTTATTTCCTTTGGGGATTTTACTGAGAAGACCAGCATCTAGCTTTCGGTAGTGACCTTGGAGCTGCTCGAGTACCTTGTACACAAAGTCATCTACTTGATCTTCATACCTCTCATACAGGACAGGCAAAGTATGAGCAGCAACAAAACCTTAAAAGGAACAAGAGAGCTTCGAGATTAGAATGGGTCAAAGATTAGTTGAAAATAATACCAATAAAATGTTATCTGTTTAGCAAGTATTTATTTAAAATTCACTTTGTTCAATTTAACTAATTTTGTTCATTTATTTCCACTTAGTATTTATTAAAAGATCTAACAATAATATAAAATAAGACCTCATTGTACAATTAAAATTTTTTATTGTAACATACTGCTATCATTCAAATGAAACAAATTGAAGGTCATCAAGGACTTCATAAAATGATTATACATGGATCAGGCATTTATCTGCTACAACAAAAGGCGCGACACAACCATACATTTTTTCTTTGGTTAGACGTGTAAATATATAATGGGTTTTTGCAATTTGATTTTAGTGAGCCAAAAGCTGATCTTGAAATAAGCTCATAGTAATTATTGAACTGTACTGACAAAGTGATTAAACTATTTCAACAAATAGAATGAAATATCCTCAAAATTTAAAAGTTCTATAGTTTAGCCAATAACTATAATGATGTTCAGTAGCAATGCCTAACATGAATCTGTCTAATACATGTCAAAGCCTTCTTGAGCATATGCATGTGTTGGCCAAGTGTTTGAAAGACTGAGCTAAATAGCCACATTAGAGGCATATTGGTATTTCATCAGAAAACGTAATGAGTAATAAAGTACATACTGAAATTTTCATTACATATTCTTTTTCCAATTAATTTATAAGAAGAATTGTTAATATGTAAAGGAGAAAGAAAACATATTAGATCTGCAATACTCGATCATACTAATAGTTAGCACACTCACCAATATAAAGAACAGAGAGAAAATTGCACCAGCTCCCAATGATAGCAGCAATCCATAAGCTAAATACAACCTAAAAAAATTCCTAATGGCAATCAATTACTCACCATCAAGCGTCCAACAAGTTAAATTCATCATATATATAAAAGCTTAAACAAAGGGAAATTGAAGATGGAGTAGCTAACTTTTTTTCTGTACAATTTTAAATTGCCTTAATCTAATTTGTTGTTGAAAAATAAGATGGATATAAATTTAAAGCTAAATTTTTTTTTTCTTTTTTTATTCATCGAAAATTTTTAAGGGATAGAATTGTCAAGTTTTGAACTTCTTATGCCTTGCACAATGAGATAAGCACTCAAAGATTGCACTACTAGCTCAACAACTCAAATGTTTTTCTTTTGTTTTTTAGATTTGAAAGCATGCATGCATGACATTAAAAAAGAGAAATATTACATAAGGTATTCTAATCAAAAGATATTCTTACTCTCTTCCTATGAGAGGACTTGTTTTCTCTCACTCGATTCACTAAAATAAATTCCAAAAATTAATATATTTCACACTTATTTGAAGCATAATCTAAAGTTGTATACATTAGTGATGTGCTTTACAGAAGAATCATCAGAAACAGTTCACACTTATTCAAACTACCATTAAGGCCTAATGACCCTAAGAAAACCAAAACTTTGCATGTTTTTGCAATTTTAACTAGAATTTTTTATTCTGTCAATTATATTCTAATTTGAGAAATTAGTTTCAATTATAGCCCACTGATAAAAATCAAAATAAATAATTAATATTTTATTAAACTTTCAGAAACAAAAGTAGTCTTCAATATATTTTTTTCTTTTCCTCTCTTTTTCTCTCGCTTTATATGTTCTCCAATTTTTCATTTATATCTTAGTATAATGTTACTTGTCGAACTGTTTCATTTAACTTGATTCTTTTGCTTCATCAACAATTAAAGCAAATTTGCTGTGAAACCTATTTTTCTTTTAAACTTTGTTCTAAACCAGTAAACTTATTCCCATCTAAGTAAACAGTAAGAGGAATTGTTGAGAGAAAAAAAATATTTTTTACTCTGAAATTTATAAAATATTAGTTATTTTATTTTAATATGGAATAATTTTGGCCATTGGGCCATAATTGGAACTAATTTCTTAAATTGGAATACAATTAACAAAATTAAAAGTTTTGATTAGAATTGCAGAAACACGCAAATTTTCGGTTTTCTTTAGTCATTGAGCCTTAACAAAAAAGTTAATCCCCTCAAGCCAAACTCGACTCTATCTTTCACATTAGCAATTATCATAGTTGTAGTTGGTACCTAGATTTCAGTAGTTAACAGAAATGAGAAAATTATTTGGATTTCAATAAACACTTCTATTTATATTTCCCCATACATATAACCATCTTTCTTGTTGCTTGAGAGAGAGCTCATAGAATGCTCCCACGCACTTCTCAGCAATACAGTTTTAAGGTACTTATCAACTGGAGAGTGAGGATTATACAAAATCATGGTATTTTCAAAGACTATAGCATGTAATATGACATAGATGTCTGATTAAAATTTGAAAATATAAAAACCAATTACAAGTTATTAATCCGTTTTCTAGAGTTTTTACTTATTAGAAAGCATCTCTCATGATTGGCATGTCAAGCAATGACTTGCACAACTGCCAATTCTGAATCACAGAGAGAATCCATCTCCCATCGTATTAATCCGTTGTACCAATGTTACAAAGCTTGTAATGCTTGAGGAAGGTTGCCTGTTATATGCAACCCTCCCTTGGGTCTTTTGCAGAAATGCTGTTTCATGACTCAAAACTATGGTCTTGGGGTCATAAATAAGTAACTTTAGTATTGTACCAAGGCTTGCCCTTGCTAACGTTTCAAAAATATGCAAGCCAATTTTAGATAGTTGCGAAACTAAAAGGGTCTAATAGACTTCCAATATGCACAAAGAAAAGGTTATTAAGAAACTATCAAAATTTTAAACATACCACAAGAAGTTGTTTCAAATTTCCTCTAATTGATACATCCTGAAGAAACTGCAAAGCACGGTTAACCTCAACTCCAATTGATCTGCCAACACTGACAAACACTTCATCAGCTAGCACAACGCGGGGGACCTTTGATGGGGACCTATTGCCATGAAGTATTTATTGCAAAACAGGAATTTGTCAAAAACAGAATGCTATGATCCAAGCCTAACAAAAATTAAAATGAGCTCATTTTACTTGCCTGTTAAATAATCCTGAAGCATTTACCCAAACAAACTGAGCGAGCATACCAAGAACCAGTGAAAGGCATACAAGAGTCAGAAAATGATAATTAAGCCATTCAAAGAGCACCCATATGACTGTCGCAACAGTTAACACACTAGCTGAGATCTTCTTATTCCTCCATAGAAGAACATCAGCAGCTGTATGATTTTGGATATAAAGACAATTAAGCCAATATCAAGTGTTGTAGTGATAAGTTTACTGAGAGAGATGATCCTAAAGATTGTGCGTGTTGTGTGCGTACGTGAGAGAGAGAGAGAGAGAGAGAGATGATCCTACATTTTCCGCCTCCTAGAAGATGGTGTACTGGCTTCTGACGTCCAAATAGTCGATTGAAACGAGAAGTTACTGAGCTTACCTCCTCCTCAAAAAATGAAACAGATTTCTGCTTTGAAACACTATCAGCAAGGGTTTCTACTACATTGTTTAAAATGTTCTCTGCTGTTATTTTCTCAGCCATAGTTGCAAGTCTACAAGGAAAATGAAAATTTTTGTAATAAATTGAACTCATGTTGCTAGAAGCTCCACAAATAAATCCAGAGTTCTGGCATAGGATTTAGAAGGAGAGGAACAAACCACGCAAATCAGGAAAAAGTAACAGCTTTAGCTAAAAACCATTATAGTATCACAGAATAACAATACAAAAATTGATAGAAAGATTGGTTAAAAGGGGCAGACAATTTCCTTAGGCACAGATGAAAGGAGCTTACAAAAGGGCAAAAAAAAAAAAAAAATGAATCACAGAATTCACCAACTATATTGTACTTACGTTCTCTAAATTAAGCAATGATATACGATGCTGAAAAAAAAGTTACGACAGCATTGATATATAAAAATAGAAAACTGCATCCAGCTGAAGTAAAAGTTCTTGCAGTCAATGGGAACACAACCACAGAGGAATTAAAATATTCAGGACTTGAGCAACAAGAACAGAAGAAATACTAACGAACTCAACTAAAACAACTTTTGAATGTTACCAAAGTAGCAGAAAATGAACACAATTCAATAGCAGAGTACATTTTCACATAAAAAGATCAAATCCAATATATTTAAAGTTTACTCATTAAATCAGAACGATCAATGAATTTTTGTCTCCTCCCAATGTAAACTTTGTCTCCTTCATTATGAAAATACTTAAACCAAAACCACTGAGCATAAATCGGAGATTTCAGGTAAGATTTCTTTCAAAAGACAGAATTTCATCTGGAAGCTCCTTCGCTACACTTGCTTCTAGAAGAAAGTTCCCAGGCGAGGGAAAGCAAAGAAATTCCTAGAACAAATAGTTGAAACCCTAAATCCATTACCAAAGGGTTTCAGATCATTTACAATCATAAAAGAATTGAACAAAGACTAGGCAAGATTAACAACAACAAAGCAAGTCATAACTACAAAATTTTTTAAAAAGGAACAAGAAATTCTTGAAAACAAGAGAACAAATTATAGCAACAAGCAGAAAAAACACAAAGAGAGAGGCCAACAGTAATACCCAAATGGAGAGGATGTGAAAGAGCACGAACAAGGCAGAGAGGAGGACGAAGGAAAGGGCGTTCGAGTTGAATGGTTGAGAGAAGAGTGTCCGAGCAGTGACTGTCTCAAACAAGAATAAGAAAAAAATAGGCCAAAGCAACTACACAGTGGGGCCACTTGTCCGTTTTACTTGTGTCAAAAAAACATGAAAATATTGAATGCACATGGTTTTTTTTTTTTTTTTAGAAATTTTTATATGACGCTGATTTATTGTTTGGATTATAGATTGATCATTAAAAATGAATTATGCATAAAAAGTTTCATAAAAAAATATTAATTTTTAAAATTTCAGAAATAATGTTATAACTCACATTATTCAACACATAGCATTGGCATTTTTTTGTGTTACTCAGAATTTTTTTTTCTTTAAAATTATTTTCTTTGATTGTTTTTATTATTTCTTTTAATAAAAATAAGATTTGGCAGTTTTCATTATTTATTTTAATTATTTTTTAATTAGATATGGTAATATGATAGTTATAGTCAGAGCTAGACACGAGTCGATTTAATTTGGAGATTGATAATTCTCCGAAATAAACCGAATATTTTTATTTTTTTTAAATTAGTCGATAATTCATTGCAAAAATTATAAAATTTTAAATTTATTTATAAATATTGATAAATTAGATATATATTACAGAAGTAAATAATGCATTTTTCTTAAAGATAATATATGTATGTTATTTTTTAGTCTTATTTTGTATTTGTATAATTGTCTATTTAATAATTTCTCTTAATATATTATAATTTTTTTAATTAGATAATTTTATGTCAATTTAATAGAGATTTTAACAATTTATTTATCAAAATTTGATAAATGGCAAGTTTATATCTCAAATAGATTTTAAATTTTACATATGATAAGCTATTATTTTAAACAAACTCTGATATTTAAATTAATTATATATGTTGATTGATTGAGTGATTGACTACAACAAAAACTATGGTATGAAAAATTTTGGTCATCCCAAAAAAATTCAGAATATTTTGAGATAATATACTAATTTAAGTTGGACAAATTAGCTTCAGGAGAATTATGACCTGTGCATCAAATGATACTATAAAATGGCCTATGTTTATAACCTATAATACAGTTTCAAGGAAACGCAATAATAATAGCATAGGTCAATAATAACTTGGGTATAGCTATCATATGAATTCCATATTTCCAGTTGTTAGTGGAACGTAATAATTAAACAATAATGGTATGAAGCACCAATCATCCATTAAGATAAACATTACATAGCAGCAGTCACGATTCAATAAGCATTAGGAAATACAATCTACCGTTCAAATATAATGACAGGAAGCTAATGCATAGGCCAAAAGCCATACACAATAAATTAAGTAGAAAATACAAACTAACATTCAAATATAATGACAGAAGGCTAATGCATAATAGTAGGAAACACAATCAAGTCTCAACAAGTCATCATTCAACTACTCAATCATCTTATATTTATGAAGAGTAGTAGATAGTCAAATAAATGGTAATCAATAGGAGTGAAATAAAGAACTACTATCAACATAATCAATAGTTCTACACTTTTCACAATATCTGCGCAGTTTGTATGGCAAAGAAAATGTCTAATGAGTAAGACAAAAATCTAAAAAGAGAGCAAAATATATTGTATATTTAAAATACATTGATAACAAAGCGAAAATGGAATTGGTATTGAATGATCGAATACAATGATTATAAAAGATGAAAAAAATTGCTATTTTCTGACTAGATGATCTCTTTATGAGGTTCCTATATTATATTTATACAAAGTTTCGTTGTTTTCTATAAGGCAAAGCCTTATGTTTATGCATGTTATCTATAATAAGTGTAATCTTTATTTGAATTGTTTAATTGTAGTGTAATCTTTATGAAGATCTTCTTTGTTTGAATTGTTTAATGTTTTCCTATTATGAAACGAGTCTCTTAATTCGAGAAAAGGCTTGAGCTATTGAAGCTTAGATCTCCTTTTGATTAGATGGAGCATTTCTCGGTATCTATTAGCTTGTATAGATCCTTTCTTGATATTTATCAAGTAGTCTTCCCCTTTCCTCGAAATAGACATTCTTTTTTTTTTTAGTGACATTTCAAATAAGGGGTTGGGTTCTTGGAGAACTTCTATGAAATGCCACTAAGAATCTAGTTCTTTGTATGTTACCACCAATACTTTCTTCAATGAAATTGTTGATTTGTATTGTATATTAAATGAATGGACAATGTCATTTGATAGTAGTGTTGCTGCCATGAGATTGAATATGATAGTAAAGTATGAAAAGTGTTGGGGTGATGTGGAAAAAATGAATTTTATTATGGTTTTTTGCCAATATCCTGAACCCTACCAACAAATTAGAGTACATTCAGTACTTTCTTACTCAAATGTATAGAGTTGATGCTGATAACTAATTGAGATATTCGATGATTATAGTGTCTCCTTTATTGCTTATGGTTCTAAAACTTAATCCCAAGCTGCTCTTTATTGAAAGTAGTCAACACGCTCTTTTCAATTAAATCTATTGCATTTGAGAAGCCTTTGTCAATGTTGAAAGCTAAGTTTAAAAAGCAATTGGAGAGTGGGCTTAATGGAGGCAAAAAATTTGAACTAGAAACATATTTAAATGAGACAATCATTGAGGATAGGGGTTCTTTTGATGTGCTTTTGTGGTGGAAGTTTAATTCCCAAAGATTCCTAATTTTCTCTCGGTTGGCTAGGGATATTTTAGCAGGTCCAATTTGAACTGTTGCTTCTAAATTTGCTTTCAATATTGGAGGTAGAGTTCCTGATGTTTTAGGAATTTTTTTCAATTCCATAGATTGGGGAAGCACTGATTTGTATCCAAGATTAGCTGCAACAAGTTTCTAAGAAATCAATTTCAATAAAAGAACCAGTTGATAACTTAGAGAACCTTGCAAAAGGCTAGACAAACATACATATTTATTTTTTTATTGGTTTTAATAGTAATTTTACTTTGCATTTAGAATTGATACTTCTAAGAGTTGTTATGTTCTTTCTTTTTTTCTTGGCAGACTTACCTCAACTCGACAGTGCCCTTCACTAGCAGTAGCACCAACTTCAGCATCATAGATTTTGTTAGCTTATATTGCTAACATTTTAAGTATATTTCGTCTTGTCCTATATCTTATTAATTCATTTATTGTTTTTATATTTTTACTTAATTATTTTACTATCTTTGTTTGAATATATGATTAAGGTGATGATGAAGGTTCCACTATTTAATTTCTGATATTAAATGGATACTTGTTTAAGTTTTCTTGGTGGTAATACTTTGTCGTTGCTGAAAATGTGGCTATATTCATGAAATAACTAGAAACTCTTTAAACTGAGCCTCATTTTATTCATTATGTTTTTTCTTTTTTTCCAAATATCAAACTGATTTCACTTTTGTTGATTGTTTGATTTTAATTTTCTTTGAATTACTATGCTTATTTTATGATGCAGACAATGTGGAATGCATTAATGGTAGTGTTTTTATTAAGGCAACACTCAAAGGAGTATTATGTTCTCATATTTTGACTATTCTAATTTATATATGCCTTATTTGTGTTGTTATTTTCTAAATTTGAGGTAATGACGCTCATTAATAAAGTTTTCAGCTCTTACATGCTCAAATGTATGAATGCATAGTTACTTAAGTTTCTGTGGTGAAAAATTGACTTATTAGTCTATCTACTCCCACAAATTTGGTAGTGCATTCATGTGATGACTTGCTTCTTAAATTTGAGTCTGAAATTATGTTATGATCTTGTTTCCTACATTTTTGTTTTTGTTAATGTTTTGTATTATGTCTATGAATAACTTAATTCTATTGAATTAGTTTCAATTTTGCAAGCTTTCTAAATCTTTTATATTTTTTAGTATTGAATATTTTTTTTGTGAAACTTAACAAATTTTTGGTGATTATACTTTTGACTTCTAAATTGATTGTAGATAGCTAAATACTGAGTGTATATACATGGTGGAAGATTTTTTTTTTTTTTTTTGAATATATTACTCATCTATGTTGAAAGCTTGGTTTTGTAATTGTAAATATTAAATTTAGCCCATTCAAATGTAAGAACTGGTTTAAAATATTTGTTCTTTAAGTTGAATCAATGAATGTATTTGAGTGTCAATTAATTTTTATGGAAGTCTAACTTTATCAAGGCCATACCCATTAATTTTCAATTAATTTATATGGAAACCTAAGTTTATCAAGGTCTAACCTGTTCATTTTCAATTTTTTTCTATGGAAAAAGCCCAATCATTCGACTCAATCCGATCTTCTGACCTATCGAAATCTTCTAATTTTCAAACTGTCATTTCTCAACATTAATCGTTTCGGTTTGATTGTCATTTCTACCTTCATATATCCAATCGGTCACCAAGCTTCAAGACCCAAACCACGCGAATCAGACTGATGCACACTCCTAATCTCCATCAAGTTCATGTTATATCCAAAATATACTTTATGAGCGACCCATTTCAAGCAACAAAAGTTCTAAATTAAAATATAGCAATTTCATGACAAGATACTATAGTGATCTCAAGTCAAATGGCTACTCACGTACCATTTGTAACAATAAACTGTAGACACAAATATTACTTCATATAGTCATTCTTAGCATATCGTTAGTAAACTAAATCTTTAACAAGTGTGTGTGTATATATATATATATATAATGCAGTTTATTATTGATTTCTTTTATAACTATAATAAAAAAAGATAACCAATTTTACTTTATGTCATTTTTGCTTTTTAATATGTATGGCCAATTTAGCATTGCTTCAATT
This sequence comes from Omphalea diandra, assembly GCA_949677035.1. NCBI lineage: Eukaryota > Viridiplantae > Streptophyta > Magnoliopsida > Malpighiales > Euphorbiaceae > Omphalea > Omphalea diandra. The sequence continues at coordinate 35,462 of CATIWR010019825.1, read as the reverse complement.
AGAAGGAGTTATGTTACATAGTCTGTCAATTTTATACTGCTTATTAATCCATTTAACGTGACATATTTTACTTAATAATAATTTTTCAAATATTAACATTGATTAAGATATTTAAGTCGTACAAAAAATAAAAAGATTATTTAAGTAATTTTACCACGTTAACAAACATTACAAAATTGGACGGTTTATAGCATTTTTGAACTAGAAATGCCAACCAGATGAGTTTGGACATATTTTGTCATCTTTGTCGTCATTCATTAGGAGTCAGAGTTATCAGATATTCTCATTTTATTTTCGTAATTTTATATTAATAGAAAATCATTATTTTATATTAATACGAATTCATAATTTTGCATATTATCATTTAATATATAGAAATATTCATATGAAATTTTCAATATATACGCTATTAATTAAGATAAACCATATTATTGTACTATAAATAAAATATTTGTTAAGGTAAATATATTTTTATATGTAAAAATTTGAAATTATAGGATATAATTTTTCGGCATAAAATCAAAACTTTAGTGTAACTGTACGTAAAAGCATAGATAATTAAAAGACGTACGCTAAGAAATATTATTTGTTTTATAAATATTGTGTAGATAATAAATACTATATATTTCAAACATATTATTCATATATAATATACAGATATTGAAATTATAAACATATATTATGCACTAATTATATAAAAGCCCAATTGACCTACCAGAAACTCAACCAAATTTTCTTTTTAAAAAAAAAAAGCAAAAAAGAAAAAGAAGAAGTTCCGTTTATTGTCAATACAAAATCTATAGAAAAATATACAAAAGAACCGAAAAGAAAAAAGTTAGGGCACTTTTAGGAACAAAGAATGATTGACAAGCATAAATAATATGTTCTATCCAGACTTTTAGCCTTAGCTATTAAGGCTTTATTGGATTTCACACTTTTTTATTATTTTTTTAAACATTTACAATATAATTTATGATTTGTACTTTTTATTTTCAAAATATTTCTTGAAAAGAATAAAAATAATATTTCTAAAAGTATTTTGTAATATTTTTTTTAAAAAATTTAAAATGAAAACTAAAAATCAAGTCACAACAAATCTATATATATAGTTAAAGTTAATACTTTTTATTTGACACATCATTATTTTAAAAATCTTTTATGATTATCATTTCATTTTTTTTAAGTTTTAAAACTTGATTTTTATCATATACTAGTGATAATTAAGGTTAAAATAATTATAAAATATTTAATTTTTAGATCAATTATAACATATTTAATTTTAATATTAATTAAATAATTTCAATTTATATATGAAATAAGTTTTAATTTTAATAGATAAGATAAAAAAAATTATTTTATATATAATATGAATTTTTTTAAAATCAGTCATTTTATAAATATTCTTCTAAAGTTTCAAAAAAAAGTTCAATTACATGAAATCTATTTTTTCTAATAAAATTGAGACAATTCTAATTTTTTATCTATAAATTAACATATGACACTTTTTTTAAGTATTTCTTGATACAATTTTCAAGTATTCTCACGCCTACATATATAAAATTTTGATGGTATAATTTATTTACTTTAATTTAAATAGAAATCAAATCTAATTAGAAGCATAAAATAAAATTTAATTATTGAAATAATAAAGCTAAGACAATGATAAATTCTCATCTATAAATTATCATATGACATTTTCTCATTTAGTATTTTTTTATACATTTTAAGCATTCTTGTACCTACGTATAATTTCTCATTTAAGTACTTTTTATACAAGTTTTAAGCATTCATACACCTACGTTTATAAGACTTTGATGATATAATTTATTTGTATTTAATTTGAATAGAAATAAAATTTAATCAAAAGCATAAAATAAAATTCAATTATTAGAGCTTTAATAATTGATTATTAAAATTAATTATTTAAAAGACCTTCAATAATAAAATTAAAGATAAGATAAAAATTCACACACAATCTAAATCGATAATAGATTGTTAAGACTTAAGAATCAAGAAAAAGGAAAGAAAATGATCAAATATGATTAAAAAATTTTATTTATGAAATATTTTTATATAATAAAACTTAAAATCATTATTGTTTAAAATATTGATAATATATTAAAATTTTAAAAATAATAATTTTATTTATATATAATATATAAAATGAATAAGAAAGATTTTAAATTGATAAAAAAATATGTTTAAGATACATATTAATAAGAAAGATTTTAATAAGACTAATTAAAAAATAATAAATTTTATTGATTGAGAAAAAATATGAAAAAGTATCAATTCAACTAAATATAATTGATAGAGCATATCTCTCTTTCTCTCATAAAAATTATTTAAGATGAGCATTTATCATTGGTTAAATTAATATTTTTAATAAGGCTTATTAGCCCCTAAAATGCAAACCTTTATAAATTTTGACAAAATTGACTAATTCTTTTGATTTTGATAAAATTAGTAAAAAATTCATAATATTTTGGCAAATCTAATCAAAATTCAAATTAATTAAAAGATAATAATATATCATATGACGTTGCAAATCAATTGGAATAAATTTTTATAAAAAATTAGTAAAATCAGTTAATATTACTTACTAACATCAATTAATATTATTTTAACTCAATATTTTAACGTGACGCGTCATCTATTTTGTTCAATTTGAATTTTGGCTAGATTTGCCAAAATTTTATTAGGTTCGGCTAATTTTATCAAAATTAAAAGGATTGACTAATTTTGTCAAAACTTGAAAAGATTTAGATTTTAGGAGCCAATAATCCTTTTAATAAATAACTAACTAACAACTATATACTATTATTATATTATATTAATTAATTAAGACTATAAAATAGTTAATTAAAAATAAATAAAAGAAATAAAATGCACACAATGAAAGAAAAACATCTTAAAGAAATAAAATATTAACTACTTATCTAATTAAATGATAAAAATTTAAAATATATTAATTTACAAATTATATATTTTTATATATAAAATAAAAATTTGTTTAATTATCTTATATTTTTTTTTTATTATAATTCATGCAAGCGGAAATTAAAGAGTCGTGGATTCTAATTCAAGGGTTAAAAAGTTCAGTATACATTAGAGAATGAATTTATGTGGAGCGAAGTTCAGGATGCATGGTGCTGGCTAGTTGTTATATCTCTACACTTCGACAATTCTATTGGAAACTCAACTGATGGTCTATGAACACTTATTTGAGCAGAACAATTTCCTGTAAGGAAAGTTTTCATTTTCAAGTTTAATCCAAACCTTATAAAACATAACAACGCTGAAGAAGATTGAACAAATATTCAAGAAAAACATTTCAATAATTCCCTATAATAATTATGTAGATTTTGATTGTGGATCATGGACAAATTCTGATATCGTAATCTTATCCCACACCAACGATTTAATTATAAAGATCATGTAGATAATTTGAGTGATATCACCGAAAAGATAAAATTTTCGACTTTTTTTTTTCTTATCCATAGCAAAGCATGTCAAATTGCAGCTTGAAAAGAAAAACACGAATTAAAAACTATTTAAAATGAATTTTAGGCATTTGAATTTTCTATTATAAAAATTTAATGTCTAATAATTTACATAAGATTAATTCATGAAGTTTGACATACATGAAGAGAATTGTGTCAGAAATATGTGGTTAAAATTTGAGCAGAATATTCTTTGTGGATTGAGTGATATTATGGTCTCAAATTTTTTAAAACTGTGATTTTATTTGATTTTCAGTGTTTTATACAATTCAAATCGTGAGACTAAATCGGCATGATTGAAAAATGGTATATTATATGCATAACTTTAATTTGTAAAAATAAAATGATGAATATTTAAATTTTGAGAGTGACTCAAAATTAAGACTTAATAAGACTTTTTTTTTTTTTTTTGTTCAAGAATAAGTTATGTTCCTCCAAAGCTATGGTGTTCGAGAATAAGCTGGAAAAGTTGATATTTAGAAATCTACTGGAAATAAAGCTCTAGGGTCTCTTGGTTGGCACATAGTGATTGAAATTCTAAATTCTTCATCAGCAAGCATCTCAAAGGCGTAAGGCTACTATTATACTGGGTCTAAGAGGTGATAATGGGCTGTGGCTTTCGCCTCATGAGCAGATTACAAAAACTATTGTGGGGTATTTTTGGTTTATGTTCACCTCTGATAATCCTTCAGATGCTGACATGGCACATGTTTTGTGTATAGTGCCCTCTCAAGTCACTGATAATATGAATGCTATTTTGACTACTCCTTTTGTTGCCAAGGATGTATGACGTGCTTTTATTCAACATGCATCCTTCCAAAGCTCTAGGCCCGAATGGTATGTTTGTCCTTCTTTACAAAAAATTTTAGGGATTGTACATATGGATGTTACTAATACTTGTTTGTGAATTCTAAATGGAGGAAGCCTGGACCATATTAGTGGTGCATTAATCACTTTTATCCCTAATATTAAGGGAGCATATGGATGTTACTAACACTTGTTTGTGAATTCTAAATGATGGAGAAAACTTGGACCATATTAGTGATGCATTAATCACTTTTATCCTTAATATTAAGGAAGCCTTAAGTGTTAAAGATTACCACCTTATTAGTTTTTGTAATGTCATTTACAAGATTGTTGCGCAAATTATTACCATTAGATTTAGAATGATCCTGCCTAAGGTTACTGATGATGTTCATTGTGCCTTTGTCCTAGGCAGACTCATCACAAATAATGTTTTATTGGGATTTGAGTGTATTCACTAGCTCAAGAACCACAAAAGGGGTCACCGAGGATATGCTTCAATCAAGCTATATATGTCTAAAGCATATGATAGAGCAGAGTGATACTTTCTAAAGAAAATTATAGGTCATTTGGGATTCCATGCCAATTGGATGGCTCTGATTATGTGTTAAGTGAAATCAATGTCTTATTCTTTATTAATAAACAGACAAGTTGCAGGGAAGGTATCCATCCTGGGATTTGTGACAAGGTGGCCCGTTGTCTCCTTATTTATTTTTTTGTGTGCCTAAGGTTTGTCCTCTTTGTTGACGTTTGTTGCTTCTCAGTGTCTTATCTGTGGTGTTAATATTGCTAGAGCAAGTTCTATAATTTCACACCTTTTCTTTACAAACAACAGTCTTATTTTTTTCAGGTCTAATACCATTGAACGTGCCAATCTGCGAGCTTATTTACATAAGTATGAAGAGGCATTAGGACAATTGACCAATTTTGAAAATTGATTATCTCTTTTAGTCTAAATATGAACAACATAACAATTGAGTATATTAAATAGTTATTTAGGATTTCTTTGGTTCATGGACATGACTTATATCTCAGCTTGCCAACCTTCACTATGAGGAAATAAGTGCATTTGGTTTGGTTGTCTCAGAGATCGAGTTGTGAAGTGATTGAATAGTTGGGGGTAATAAATCCTTCTTGATGGAAGGATGAGAGACTTTGATCAAAGTGATAATCCAATCTTTACTCACTTATGCTATGTCGTGCTTTCGCATTCCTATCGGTATCTTAGAGGATAGTGAAGGGTTGTGTGCTTGATTTTGATAGGGCTCATTTGGCAGTGGTCAGGCAATGCATTAGAAGTGCTAGTATGAGCTTTGTAAACCTAAGAGCATGGGTGGTATGGGACTTAGTAATCTTAAACTCTTCTTAGTAATCTTAAACTCTTTAATCAAGCTATGATGGGCAAGCAAGTCTGGAGAATTTTGAATAATCTGAAGTCCTTGGTTGCTAGAGTTTTGTAAGAAAGGTACTTTTCAAGTGTTTTCATTCTTATAACTGATATTGGGACCAATTCATCTTTCATATGGTAGAGTGTTATGTGGGGGTAGGGCACTTGTTTGTAAAGGGCTACATGTTAGAGTTGACAATAGGCAGAACACTTGTGACCCTTAGGTGCTAGTGCCTTGTAGTTTTAGAGTCTTATAACCTAGATCCCTTCTTGAGGATTCTTTTTGTTTCGGATTTGCTCCTTCCTTTTAGGGTGTGGAATAAGAATGTTTTGGAGGCTTATTTTCTCCTTTTTTAAAGTGAATACCATTTTATCTATTCCTAGAGTTAGGTTTACTTACTCTGATAGTTATTATTGGCATTTTGATAGAAGAGGTCATCACACTATTAAAAGTGCTTATTATGTCATTCTATTGCAGGTGATTTCAGACATTTAGAGTAGGTCTAATATGTTTTTAGGTTGGTGGAAGTTTATTTGGAATATGTCTTTACCTTCCAAGATATAGATTTCTACTTGGCAAACCTGCTTAAACTTAATATTGACCCAAGTCAACCTCTTTAACCAACATATTCAGTCTGATCCTAGGTGTGGGCACTGTGGTTGTGGTTCTATGCATGCTTTATTTCATTGCCTTTTCTCACAAAGACTATGGGCTTGTACTTTTTTTAAGAATATTGTTCGCTCCCTTCATATGCCTTTTTTGTTTGATGGTATGATGTGTGTTAAGGATCGCTTGTCAAGTACAAACTTTCAGATATTTATTACATGTTATTGGATGGCTTGGTTTAGATGTAATTGTCATCTCCACTATAAGCCATAATTTCTTGATTCTTCGATCTATAATTAGTGTTGTGCGATGATTCAGGATTTCCACACTGAGATCCTCATTGATATTGAATCATTATACTACACTGGAAATGCGGGGTGTTTGACTTCATTTTGGCTAGGGAGTTTTCAAGCTTAATGTTGATGTTGCTTTTGTTTAGACTACAGGTTGTATTGGTAGTAAAGTAGTAATTCAGGATGATTTTGGTCAACATGTAGTGGCGTTGTCTACGTTTAATTAGTATTGCCTTTCTACTGTGGTGGGCAAATTGATTGTTGTTAGGGAAGGATTTTAATTGGTGCTAGATTATGGAATCATAGATTTTGAGGTTGAATTAGGCGTGAGCAATGTTATTTCCTTAATTCAAGAAGGTTCTTCCATGATTGAGATGGGAAATTTGGTTATGGATGTGCATGCCCTTGCTATTATTGCCTAAGTCCATAGCTTTCAAGTTATATCTAGGAAAGGGAATATAGAGGCTCATGCGTTAACATAAGAGGATAGAAATAATAAGAGTTGTAATGTCTGGATTAAGGATGAAGGCCCTATATGGCTCCGTAATCTTATTTTGGTTGTCTGTTGTAATCTTGATTAGGAGATTATTTGTAATCAAGTTGCACTCTTTTCTTTACCAAGATTTTGTCTCACTGGGTTTTCCATAGCAAGGTTTTTAAATGATCTAATCCTGATTTTGTATTCATTCTCTTAGTAATAATATTATTCTCCTTACTCTCAAAAAAATGTTTATCCAAAGTTCACTCTCTCTCGTTATTGCGTGCAGTTCAAACATACAATTCTCATTATTTTATGAGAAAAATAATATCACTAATAGACTCAAAATATCCAAAAACAAGGGGTGGATAAAAAATTCATGATTGGTAAAGCCTAGAAATCGAAGAGTGCATGCACTTTTTGAAATTTGCATATGAACAAAATTCACTAACGTTTTGTCAGCATGCACACGTGCCAAATTCCTAATAGGTCATATGTCAAAGAATTTTAGAGATATACATATTTAAGTACTTCAAACTTTTTTTTATATTAAATAAAGAAATGTATAAATTATATGTAAAATTTAATCATGTTACATAAAATTCATAGTAATATGTAATTTTTTTTATATATTTACTAGTTTATTTTATATATGAATTAGTTATATTTTGAATTAACAAAATTTACATATTGTCAATTACAATATGTAACTTTAAATTATTTTCAGGTCAATATTTAACTTTATCAATATAATAAGTAAAAAGTTATCACATTTATATAACTCTTTTTATATTACATAGAGAGATATACAAGTTACATATAAAATTTGATAATACTACATAAAATTTAAAAGTAATATGTAATTTTTTTATATATATTTATTAGTTACATTAGACATTATTTAGTTATATTTTGAATTAAAAATTTGCATATTGTTAATTGCAATATGTGATTTTATTTTTTTATATCAGTATCTAATTTTATCAATATAACATGTAAAAGTTATCAAAATATATGTATTTTTTTTTTTATATTACGTTAAGAGATTTATAGTGTCTTTCAAACACTAAAACACATTATTTAGAAAATATTTTTCTTAGATAAGTTTTTTTATGAAATAAATGGAGCTTAAATTTAATGTTAAAACTAATTTAAAATTAATTTTTAAATATAAAAAATATTTATTTTGAATTATTTCTTTAAATAAAGTAATTTAGAGAAAAATTATTTGTCAGTGTTCCAAAAATTTTGAAAATTCTGGGCAAGCCTAAGTGATTGTAATAACTGTTTTTGAGATTATGTATTAACCATATAGCTTATACTCTTTTTTGATGAATATATTGCTACATATTTTATGTAATAATATTTTTAAAATTATTATTTTTTCATTAAAATTTAAGAGAGTTGATAAAGATAATTAAGCTTTCTGTTAGTTCTTAATTATTATAAAATTAAGATTTATACTCAATTATTTTGATTAGTTGAGATATGTTCTTAATTACGTTTTTTTTTTGTGGGTACCTAATTTATTTATCATATATCAGTGATAATTTCTTAATTTAGTTTAAGAAAATTAGTAAAATCCTATAGCTAAATTGCTCATATAAATTCTGAACTTAGGTAATTGACTAAGAATAAGAATTGACTAAAATAGGATGACATCTGAGAAAATTTATTTCTTTTTTTTTTTTAGCAAAAATTGATAGGAATTAATAAGATACAAAAGTTTACTTTACCTAATGTTTTGTGAATGAAAATTTTTCAAAAATTTAATATCTTATTTCTATACTTTTGAACTCATAAATAAAATTTTTGGATGTTATTGTTAAATAATCATATTTTTTTGAGAAGTATGATTGATTAGCGGTGGGTTATTTAAAGAAACATGAGATGAGAGAGTTCCTGATAAATTTCATATATATATATATATATATATATATAACTAGCTACTAAAATGTGTTGATTGTATATATATTCTATTGTGAATATTACAAATGTAGCTTTCAATAAAGTTGCCTAGTATTAATATTCATTGTGAATATTATTTGACTAATGTAATAAGTTTACATAAATAAATATATATTAATTAAGTGAGATATAAGATATAATTTTAATAAATTATCTTAGTAATGATTGTTTGACTCTATAATATATAATTAATTATCATTAATTTATTTTTGTATTGTTAAAAATACTATGTTTGTAGTGCTTGACATTAATTAAGTGTATGTTATATCTCAAAGGAAATTTTTTATTTTTAGATGACTTGCATATTTTGAGAAGTTTGTCATTAGTTAAATAAATTTACTGGGATAAGCACAAGTTCTAAAATATAAGAATTCAATAAATATTGGTGGTAAGAGAAAATATACTCCCTTAACTATATCACGAAAGAGTTTGTTGAAGAAAATATTGTCTGACATATTAAAAATCCAAAGAATAATGATGTTTTGTAATGATAAATCATTATATATATTACCTCACTTAAAAGTATGGATAATTATATTGTATATATGTTCATAAATGATAAAATATTAATAAGGGATAATTTAATTTATTTTTTTTTCACTATATAGATATCTAATGAAACAAAATTTAGTACTTATATAAGAGAAGTCTGAATTATGTTAAGAGTTAATATCAAGCAAATTAATGACCATAAACAAGTTAACCATATTCTAGATTGTAAACATACTATTTATGTTGTTATTTGATTTTTTTTATCTTACTTTAGGAGAGCACATAAATGCACCCCCATTTAACTTAAAAAAAAAAAAAATTGACATCAAGTATATAAAGACTAACACTATTGTGTATATGACCAATTCTGATTGCCCTAAGAAGGGAAAAGTATAGAAAATAATTTAAAAATCCTAATATTGATTAACATGAATAACTTGAATATCAAGGAAATGGCAAAGTTCGTTACATTTTTTTATAAGTGAAATAAACTGAAAACTAATAAAAAGGACAAGGGTCCTGCAATAAAAAGATAAAGGTTTTAAAAGAAAAGGGCAAAAGTCATATATTTCCTTTTCAAGAAAAATAAATTAAAAGCTCAGTGCTATAGTTATACATTTTATAAGAATAAGGTGTTCTATATGGATATTAACTTATACGTTAAAGTTAAAAAAGTTAAATGAACATATATGAGTTTTGTTTTGCATGGTGATTGAACTTTTACCTTACAAGCTACTTTGGTTGCTTCGGAAATTTAATGGGAATTAGTTTCTGTCTTGATTCTTATTAGATTTAGCTTTAAATAAATGTTTATAATATTGGTGTAGATTTATTCATAAAAGCAAATCATTATACATATTAGATGATTATTGAATAATTTATCATACAAGACATTGAATATATTTCATGTGTCTGGCTTCAAATGAACTGAGTCGATCTGAGTTTAGAAAGTTCAAGCTTGGTTCATTTAATAAACGAGCTTAAAATTTAGACTTGGGCTTTATTTATCTTAAATCAAGTCGAGTCGAGTTGAACATCATTATATTTATATTAAGGATGTACATGAATTTTGAATATACCAAACTAATTAACCACATTAAAAAATGTATGAAATTAAAAAGAATTAAAGTACTTGAAAATTAACTAAACCAATCTAAATTGAAATAATAATCCGGGACAATACTAATTATTAATCTTTATTTGATCCGAATAAATATACATATATATATATCCAACTTAAAAATCAATTTAATTCAAGATGAATATTTTTTTTATCTTAATTTAAGGCCGATTCCTTCATTTTTAAATATTCGATTTTTGGTTCAATTTCAAATAATTCCAAAGAATTGATATATAACTAGACTCGATTACCTTTAGTTTGTATATGATTTACGAGCTTTTATCGAGTCTAAATCTTCCTTAATAGCATTAAATCATAACTATAATTTTTCATAAAGATATTAACACATAGTGTTATTTCACATATCTTAACATACCAAATAATATTATTTCACATATCTTAACATACCAAATAATATCCATTTTTTAATTATTTATATAATAAAAATATAATTTTAAGTGATTTTCTAATTATTAATTGTAGAAATTTAAAAATATAAGTAATCAAGTTTAAATGAGTTGTTCACAAAACTAAATTAGATGAACAAACTCAAAAAAATATTATTTATATAACCAAACTATTAATCAAGCCTGTAAACGAATTGTTCATGAGTCTCAATAACATGAACACACATTTGTTTAGGGTTGACTCATTTATTAAATAAGTATGAAAATTAGACTTGAAAATTATTTATTTACTATATAAACAATTTTTATTGAGCTGTTCACGAACACTTGATTCATTTTTAGCTCTATTCATGTGGTGATATTTTATTTTACAAGTTCTTTGTTGGCTCTAGTGCACCAAGAAGGGGGAGGTTGAATTGGTGGCAAATTTGGACTTTTGATTTTAGAGAAAGCACACAAGAATGAAAGATTAGAGAAAATGGTAGGAGAAGAATGAACACAAGAATTTTATAGTGGTTCGGGTATTAACCAACCCTACATCCACTCCCCAATTCACCAATTGGGTATTTCACTCAATCACTAGTGTTTTACAAGCTCACACTGAACTTAGTGTTTAGGCTCACACCAAACCTTACAACTTGTGTTTTCTAGGCTCACACAAAAATCTCTTATAAGTGTTTTCAAGGCTTACACTAAAACCTTTACAAGAGTTTACATACAAGGCTAATTCTCAAACCCAACCCAAAAAGGTGTTTAAAGCTCACACTAAACTATATACAAAGAAATAAAGAATTAAAGATGAGAATTAACTTAGCAAGAGTTTTAACACATATCAAATGGTTATCCTCTCCTATTCAAGTCCATTTGGTGGTGTATTTATAGGCAATAACCACCAAAGAGACGTTACAAATAAACTATGTCCAAATCTACAAGTTGTGCCAGACATATCTTGCATTAAATGCTCGTCAGACGAAATTCGCGGTCGTTGTTTTTGAACTGTGTCTAACGGCTAATCCACGTGGCATGAAACCATTGGTCTTTCCAAAAACTAGTCGTTGGTTATTTCTAACGGATATAAAACTTCGCGGTCGCTACTTCAAATTTGCGGTCGCTATTTTCTTTGTTGGACGCGATTGTCACCGTGAAATCGTCTGTCTAACATGAAGATGTTGTTTCTGAAATTCGCGGTCGCTACTGAAATTCGCGGTTGCTACTTTTGAATCTCAACAGCTATAACAACTACTTTTTTGAAATTTGCGGTCGCTACTCCTAAGTTCGCAGTCGCTAATTTCGAATGCAGATTTTCATACTTGGAGTTTCTTGCTTCTAATCACTTTTATTCAACTTCTAATGAGATTCTATCTTAATAACTACAAAAACAACACTTAAAATTGATATTAAAACCTTTCAATCTATATTGTCAAGATCAAAAGAGAGTCTTGACTTAGGTTTGAATAACCTAGTCCAACATTATTTTTTCCATAAACTATGTATTTTAAAATGTGTTTGTTTGGTAAGTTAGGCTAAACTATATCCAACAACAGATATTGGATGGATCAATTGAGAATAGTCTAATTGAAAAAAAATTAATCTATCAATCTGTCAAATTTGTCTAACATATAAGAAAATATTTAATAAAGTGATGGGAGTTGTATTTTCATTGCTATTAATTTATCATGGCTTGTGTGATACGATGATTATAAAGTGGAGACATAGAGGTATATGATTTTCATCATGTTCATAGATAATATATTTACTATGCCTATTTAATTAACAAGCAAATTAAACAACTTAAGTAATTTTCTAAATATTTTATTTAAAGATTAAATACGATGACCTCCATGATTTTACCTTATTATACTTTTTAATTTATTATTTTTAAAAATTATACTAAAACGATCATGTATTTCGATTCTATTAAATTATTCGATTTTTTTTTATTAATATTGCAGTAGTTTTCTATAAGTAAACAATAAAAGTCAACAAATTTATCTTAAAATACCTAAAATACCCTCTCTCAATTCTCACCTCATCAACCAAATTACCCTGCGAATTAAAACACAGTAAATTTTTTTAAAGTATTTTCCCTACTGTTCCAAATCCAAACAGTAATAATCATCATCATAAAAAGGTTGTCCACAGAAATTCAAACATGGCGAAATCCACATTTTTCCATTTCTTAGAAACCGAAGGTCTTTGAAAGCCATTCAACAAATCTCAACAGACGGAGAAGAAAAAATCGACAGCCGAGAACAGCGACAGCTTCTTCCTCGACAGCTTTTTGCGGATCTCAATCCAGATCAAGGTCTACACTTGCATCTCCTTTAGGAATCCTTGCCTGTCTTAGCTTTTTATCTCTGTTCGATCGTTGCTAGATTGTTCCTGTTTTTTTCTTGTTATTGGTTGTTCATGGTGGTGAGTAGATGGATTTCAAATTGAGGATTCAAAGTGGTGGTCGAGGAAATCCAAAATCAATTCCTAGCATTCTTGTGGCAATTTTCAATTTTTGGAATGTGTATCCAATTTGGGCCAGCGTACGTTGATTGGCGGGTGCTTCATGGGTCCTTCGTGGGTCGATTCGAGCTGGGGCTTTGAAGCCACTAATGGGGTTGCTTAAAAGCGGTTTGCTCGCGAGGGAAGGTGGGATTCCTTCTCTTGGGTAAGGCTGACTCGATTTCAATTTGGTGGGGTTATGTTATTTTCTAGGTTTGATTATTTTCTGGGTTGGTTTGGCGATGGAGTAAGAAATCAGTGATGGAGATGTTGTTTGAAGATTCAAGAATTTGTTTTAAGATTGTTCGATATTGTTTGCATTTGTTTGATAGAATTTGTTGATCAATTTGAGTTTGTTTGATTTTGTTAATAAGAGAAATAAGAAAAAAAAAAAAAAATTTTGGTTCGTAAGAACTGAAAAATTATCGAAGAATTAGAGGTATTGTAGTCATTTTAAATTATAGATATTGTAGTCATTTTAAATTATTTAATAGAAAATTTGATAAGAAGAGGAAAAAGTTAACGAAATCAAAATATAAGAAGATTTTAGTTTAATTTTTAAAAATGAGAAATTAAATAATATAATAATATAATAGGATCAATATATTTAACCCTTTATTTAACTAATAGATAGTTGATTATTCTTTATTTTTGGAATTTCACAATAAAGTAGTCTTGCACAAAAGAAGATTGAAAATCTTTTAGAAATGATTAGGTATATGAGAGTATGTCTTGGGTTATATGGTACACTTTAAAATGTATTAACTCATTCTATAATACTCTATTTGTTTTATAATAGATGTCATTTAAGATTTTTTCATATATATTAAAAAATATATTTAATAGGTATTATTACATATTAAAAAGATTATGTTAGCCTCAATTAATTATTTTTATAAGTAGTTGTGCATTATAAAAAGAAATAATTATTATGAAAGAGAGAATGATAGAGTTGAAAAAAATTAATTAATATTTATTAATAATTGTAAAACGTTAAATATTATGAATCAAAAATTTCTTTCTAAAATGACATTTATTTTGAAACGAATGGAGTATTCATAATACTAAGTGTATTTAAGAGTTTATATATAAATAGGCTAGTAGAAGTGTAACAAGTTTGAATCTTCATATACACATTTTCCTTAGAAGGGCTGGATAAATTAATACTTATTTTTATGTAGCACTCAAAATCAAGTTATTTTTGTTATAATAAGAATCACTTCATTCGAGTAGGAGAAAATTGAGAAATGAAGAATTTATTTCACACGAGTCTCAATTGCAACCCATTGTGAATTTATGATTATTGATGATATGCGTAGAAGCAATATGAGGAATGATGAAATAGTTTGTTAAAGAAGCTCAAATTACTATGAATCAATCTTTGAAGTTTTATTTGTCTTCTTTTGAATATGTTGCAAAATGGAGTTTATTTGATTAATATACAATATATGTAAAAGCCAATAAATGCATATGAGTCTCTTACATGTTGTAAGGGAAAGATGGATGATAGTAATGAAAAATGTAATAAATCTACAAGGTAAGTCAAGTTTGAATATTGATATATCTTGTTGAAGGATGCAATAAAATGAGTCAATTTTCAAAATTGATTGAAAGACTTAGATTGCCTTTAGGTTAAAAAGTATGTTAAGATTATTTTCTTCTAGACATCGTAATGAATTTTTGAAATCAAAACTACGTCAAATGGCTGTGAGGATTAAAATTTGATATTGAAAATTAGAAGAACAAATATATGTGTAATGACTTTTAGATTTTACTAAGGAGATACATTAAGTGTGTTGATCACTAACATTAATTTGTGACCTTAGGTTGTTTTTTAGATGGCGATATGATGGACTTCATCAAATGATATTGTAATTTAAGTAGTGAGATCACAAACTTCATTAAATGATAAAAATATATTTTTATTATAATTAGTGAAAATCATTGTATATATGTATATCAATAAGATTGTGATCTTATCTTTTTGCACATATGGAATATTAATGGCTATAATTTATAGGTATATAGGTATAAAATATTAGTTATCTTCCATTTGTTTTAAAATAAAGAACAAGGGCAAAAGGAGAATCATATTTTATACATATATCGGATTTGTATCTTGAGACTCCATGTTAAAAGGAATAATTTCTCACTCTAAAACCATTTATAAGCTTTACATGTGTCATATTGAGCTAAAAAATAAATATCTAGTTTATACTTTACATGATTTATATCAATCCCAAAGATATAGGATCTAGACTGACCCCATTGATAAGTCATTAAAGATATCTTTAAATGTTATATTCTTATTTTACCAATCATTAAGAAGATAATGTATACTTTATGAGCTATAGTTTATGGATAATATAAAAGTTAATTGAGAAGGGGATTATAGTTTATGAATAATACACAAGTTAATTAGAAAGGATATTTTATGGGTTAAAAATCTTTCTTTGATTATGGACTCCAAATTTTTATAGTATTATCCATAATAGAAGTTAAAATTGAGATTTTTTTTGGAGCAATACAAGGAGTTGTTTGGCTTAAAAGCTATCTAAGTTACTTAAAAATTGATAAGATGCATAAACTTAATATTTAACGAATGATGATAATTAAGTGTATTCACACGAGATTCCAAACGTTAATCCAAGACCAAATATATAAATACAATTAAGAATTTGTATAAGACATGGTTGCTCAAAATTGAAGTAAACATGTAATATATGTCAGTGCATATAATTATAAGTATTTTTCCACTTAATGTCTATCAAATTTAGCACGTATTCTATAAATCATGCATACATGTATATGTCTGTTAAGTACATATAGTAAAAAGTATCTTGGACAAAAAGATTGTATCTTGGACATAAAGATTGATATTCTCACATAAGCAATTATTTCTATGTCTAAATAACATAAAGATGAGACTAATTTTAAGTATAAATAAAACATGAGATTAAACTTAAAACAATTGTTGGCCCTTGAGCACTAAGAATGAGGCTGAATTTGTAGGAATTTAAAAATTTGGAAGGAAGATAATGAATTTGGAGATTGGAAGAGTAGGAGAAGAGATGAACACATAATATTTTATAATGGTTTGGGTGTTAATGATCCCTACGTCCACTCCCAATTCTTCATAATTGGGTGTTTTACTATCACTAAATGGTGTTTCCAAGCTCACACCAAACTTGTACACTATGTGTTTTATGGCTCACACATAACCTTACAACTTGTGTTTTAAGGCTCACACAAAAACCTCTCAAGTGTTTTCCCAAAGCTCACACTAAACCTACATAAAGGCTAACTCTCAAATTCAATAACAATAGTGTTTAATGCTTACACCTAACAATATCAACTCGCATGCAAAGAATTTAAGATTGAAAAATAAAATTGCAAGAGTTTGCCTATATTCAATTCTATTCTCTTATATTCATGTCTGTTTGGTGGAGCATTTATAGGCAATAAGAGACGTTACAAAGAAACGATATCTAAATCTCTAGGGCAAGCTAGATAGATTTTGTATTAAATGTCTATCAAACTGATTTCGCGGTCGTGACTGGTATGCCATGGTTGCAAATTCCCATTTTGAGCTAAAAAAAATTGAAATGGCGATGAAGAACCTCGTTTGTATCTAACAACTAGTCCACATGGCATGTTGTTATTGGTCTTCCAAGAAAAATAGTCATTGCGTTTATCCAACCAACCAAAAGTTGTGGTCATGATTTAAGTTCTTCTCAGACGCGATTGGCACCACGAATCCTTTTGTTTGATAAGGAAAAATTGCTCCAACAGGTCGTGGTCTTGAAAGCTATTTTACCCTCGCGAATTTTGATATGTCAACAGTTATCTTGAACACTTGGCAAGCTCTGATTGTGGACTTAGTTCCCTCTAATCAACTAGAAATGTCGCGGTCACGACACCTAATGCGATGGTCACTGCGAATTTAACTATTTGAACTTTATGTCTTTCTTGGCAAGGTCGTGGCTACGATTTGCTCTGCGAATTCGTCTAGTTCAAGATCATCCATTTCTTTTGCAATGTCACAGTTGCGAATTAGAGGTTATTAGCTGGAAATTAGAATGTTTTTCACAATGTTTGAGATTTATACTCTCATCCAACTTCCAATGCAAACCTATCTTAAAAGCTGCAAAGTCAACACTTAAAAATGATATTAGAACTTATCAATCTATATTGTCAAAATCAAAATAGAGTTTTCTCCTTGGTTTGACCAACCTAGTACAACAACAATCTTGCCTAATAAATTACGATGCGGTCATCATAAGAATTATTTTGTAGCCGAAGGTGAACATTTCTCACAATTTACCATATTCGTCTTAATATATCAGGTGGAAGTCATTTTATCAAATTATGGAACAGAAAATAAAGTTATAATTTTAAGTTAAATACTAAGTGTATTTAAAATATCACTTATACGGTATTTGATTCATTATACAGATATACTCTCCATGGAAAAAGGAAAATAATAAAATAATATGCATTTTACACTACAACATTCATTGTTCGAACAAAAAGGATAATATTAAAATTGATCTATGCTTCTTTGTTATGCAAGATACATAAGGTGACAAGAATCTCAACTTAGTTCCTTATTACTTTTGATTGTTTTTTAAAGTTTAGATTTTATGTTTGCTTTCTTGAAATATTGCCTTGATCATGAATGATTTAGTCTATTATACATATTCAAAGAATCGGCTAAATTGAAATAGAGATATTTCATAAAAAATGGAAAGCCATTAAGTTTCACATTTGATTGTTTTGATAAGCCAGTCAATTATGTTTCTATATTATTAATTGAGAATATAATAAGTGATGTGCAAATTATAAAAGACAGATCTAAAATATTTGACATAATTAGATGAATTTGAGATATTGTATACTTACTCTATTTTAATATTTGAGTTACTATATATAACTGATAGTTATATAGCAACAAGCTATTAAATAGTATGCTAATCGTGCAATCTACTTTTAGCATAAAATTTTATTACAAAGAGCAAGGTATGTAGTCTCTTATATACATCTTATTATGTATGAATAAAAAAATGGAAAAATTTTTAAGTAGATAGAGTCTACTATATCATCGTATATAATTTCAATGAAAATATACCATATCAATTAATAATACCATAAATGTTGATGAATTAGTGTGTAATTAATTATTCATGTTAAAATTTAACCTAGTTACTTTAGGTGACATATAATATCATTAATTGATATAATGTATTTTCATTGAATTTATATATGGATGACTCTGTCTACCTAAAAATTACACTAGAGAAAGTATAAAATTTTACTATGTAGTATTTCTCTTTGACAAATATGGTTTTATGATTTGTTTATTAGTAAAATTTTACCTTGTGATATAATGTCATTTGCAAAATAGTATCAGATTTGTAACTCAATTATATCTATCTGACCTAATATTGGATTTTGTGCATTATTTCAATCAATTATGTATCTAAAATTTGGATACATAATTTATTCACTCTACATACAAAATTTATTCTTTTTTTTATATTTACTATATTGATAGAAACAAAATTTATTCAAATATATATATATATAGTAAAAAAATGAACAAATTTTATATTTAGAGTGAAAATATTATGTACTTAAAAATAATTAGTTAAAATAATATACATATTTAATACTAAGTTAGATGAATGTAATGAGATTATGATCTGACGTCACTTTGCAAATGATGCTATACTATAAAATAGAGTTTTGCTAATAATCAAACTATGAGAAAATATTTGTGAAAGGCGAAAACGGCTTGATAAAATTTGGTACTTTTTCCAATTTCTTTTAAAAAGTATTGATCTCATGGGGCGGAGTCTGCCTTGATGAAAATCCAACGCATGGGTCAAACAACCATCTATGATCAGTGATCGGGCAGAATAACTTCCCCTAGAGGAAGTTATTATTATTATTATATTATTTTTTTGACCGTCGAAGTTATTATTTTAATTTTAACGTAAATTTAAGAAACATAACAACATGTTAGGGGATTGAACAAATATTCAGGAAAATATCTCAACGAGTTTCTGCAATTATTATGTGGATTTAGATTGGGGATTATGAATAATTTTCGATATCATGATTTTGTCCTACCTACGTCAATGATCTAATCAGAAACATTCTGTGGACAATTCCTGCGACATCACCAAAAAGATGAGTTTCTTGGACTTATTTTTCCCTTCAAAAACACTCGTCCAGATTAATCGTGAAGAGGATAAACAAGAGATTTAACTGATTACAAGTAACATGGTGGGTTCTTAATTAAATTCAAGAGAATGCTCTCTTGCTCCGAAACTTGGCAAAAAGAGAAACTCAAAACAAACACTAGAGATTCGATTAAGTTGATTTTTACATACAATTAATTGCTTGCTGGTTAACATCCTTAAGCCACACTGAAGGAATTAGCAGTGCTCTCTACAAACCTTCTAGCTCCCTTGAACCACCTCTTATCTCCAGCTTGTGCCTTGCAAATGTAAAGCTTGCCACCTTTTACAGCAGCTGTGATCAGTTGGTGCTTCCCACCTTCGTCTCCATCAGCAGTTCTCGTTAACACAGTCACAGAGTAATATTGTGTCCCGTTCACAACTGGGGTTGCACTCTCCAATATGTTGGCTGTTGCTACCGCATTGGGATCGAAACCTCCCTGCAAATCATCATTTCATTTCATGTTTCTATGTTGATTCTCACATGTACTACTATATATCAGACATTTAATAACTTGATCTGTAAGTCTAAAACCAACTGGGAAGTACCTCAGCATCAGTTTTCCCAGAGTAGGCCTGTTTTCCTAGCAAATAATCCACCTAGATAAACCAAAACAAATTAATGGGTGAAAAGTAATGGATGATCTAGATATGTGCATAAACTGCAAAGCAACATATTAATTTACCTTAGAAAGAAATTCCTCAGGGGAACCAAAGTCAGTGATGGTTTTCTTGTCAGTTGAAGTGACCATGACTGAAACATAGCTGTTGGAATCAAAATTGTCCTCGTACCTAAGAACCTGATCAGGGAACTCTACCTCCTTACTTGGATTCCATTTTGAAGGAATTGACAATTTGAATCCATTTCCATTGTACGGCAAGAAGTCTGTGTTTGTCTTTGGCTTCCCAAAAACATTGGCTGTACCATGCATCAATCATTCTCTTAGCTAGCTTGATTAGTTTTCTAATTTGTACAACACCTAAAAACAAAATTATAGCTAGTACATTATTACCAGCTTCACCATAGGCCGCATCGGCAGGAGCAACCTTGGAGCCAATAGCTGCAGCACCGATGAGAACTGTGAGGGCCAGTCTTCGAGAGACAACGCTAACATCTTCCTCAACCTGCTTCTGAGACGCCCGGCAAATCAGCTGGGTGGGCTTAGTAGACACTTGGCGCTGCTGGGATGATGAAGATAATCTATTAGGAGTGGTAAGTGCATGGTGGTGCGAGAAGCATGCTGTGGATGCCATTTCACTTCACTGTTTGCGTTTAAGAAATATCCCAAGAAGAAGAGTAATGGGTTTGGTGTGTGGTGAGCGTGGAATATGAAATGAGCCGCCAAATTTTTGCTTTAGGTATTGTCTTTGTGACGTGAATGGAATTGGCTTGTTTTGGATATTGGATCATGAGAAGGATCAGATTTTCGGATGGGGGATAAGGTTTTACAGGCTGTCACTGGTGCCACGTGATACCAACATTGTTTTTTTTTTTTAATTTTTTTAGTCCATTCTGATTTCAGTCATTAATAAAATGAAAGTTTGAATTATGATAATTTATTTGCAATTTTACTTCATTATACACATCTAGTTGCAAATATAAATTGCAGTTTTTTATATGGATATTTTGAAGTGAAAATACGTTCTGCATATTGCGTTTTGTATTTGCTCAATATAAACACATACAGTATATTAGGATTTTTTTTTTCTTTTTGAAAATGACATAAATTATCAAACTAAAATGCAAATACATTAAAACAAATCTATTAATCACTCTGGAGGGCTTTCAATGGTATAGTCATGATTCAAACTTAGGGGAAGAATGTATATATTCTTAAAATAAAAATTGAACATTTATTTATTATTATTTTAAATTTTATATAATTAAATAATGGAGAAACAAGATGAATGATCTCTTATTTGTGATAAAATTATATTTACCAATTTGTGCTACATCAAACTCGATAACAAGACGAATGAGGAATGAGTGTTTGAACAGGAGCAAGTTTGTGGCCTTATTCAGCAATTCATTGAAGACAATGAGTATAATTACATTTGTAATAAGACTCATACATGAATATTATGGAATAAGTTTGAGGAGTTATACACTTTAAAAACCTGAAACAATAAACTATTTTATTTGATCAAATTAATGCAGATAAAATATCAAGAAGGTGCATTGTCACCGATCACTTGAATGAAATGCAAAGAATCATGAATTAGTTATCAAGAATGAACATAAAGTTTGACAATGAAATTCTTGCCCCTATGGTGCTTTCATCTCTACTAGAGTCATAGAAGTCTTTGAAGATTTCACTTACAAACTTTGCATCGAATGACATAGTGAATATGAAAATTATCAAAAGTAGTGTTTTGAATGAGGATATGAGATGTAGATGAAAGGGCGCCTCTTCAACACAATCAGATATCCTTGTAAATTTCAAAGGGAGGAGCGAGACTCGAGGTTCAAAGCAAAGAGATAAGAGCAGAGGAAAGTCAAACAAGTTCACCAACATTGAGTGCCACTATTGTAATAAGAAAGGCCATATCAAAAAGTTTTGTTGAAAGTTTTAGAAGGAACAATAGAAGAACAAGGGCAAAAATGTGAAGAAAGACGACAATAAGGATGACAAAGAAGCAAATATCCTTAGAGAATTCAATACTCATTATGATGATGATATTGTTAATCTTGCAAATCACAAGACTAAAAGGGTTATTAACAGTGGTGCTTCCATTCATGCCACATCTCAAAAAGAGTTCTTCTCATTCTACACTTTAGTTAGTTGTGGTTATATAAGGATTGGAAATAAAGATTGAGCAAAAGTTGTTGGAATAAGAGATGTGTATTTGAAAATAAAAAATGGCATAAGATTAATCCTGAAGGATGTCAGGCATGCTTCAGATATTTGTCTGAATTTGATTTCTACAGGTAAACTGGATAATGAAATTGTGGTAACACCTTAAAAAATGCCAATGGAAACTCACTAAAGGGTGCTTGGTGGTTGTTAGAGGTCAAAAGTATTATACTATGTATTTTATGCTTGCAAATCTTTCTAAAGACATAGTGAATGTAGTGGAGAAAAGACTTAGTCACATGAGTGAGAAAAGAATAATTATGCTAGCCAAGAAGAATGTGTTATCTAGAATGAGTCAAGTGCAATTGAAGAAATATGTTGATTATCTTGCAAGAAAGCAAAACAGAGTTGCTTTCAAGAGTTCCCACATTCAGATTTATATGGCCAATGCCAAAGTCACTTGATGGTTTTTAATACTTTATGACTTTTATTAATGATCATTCTCAAAAGATATAGGTATACAACTTAAAGTCCAAAAATCAGGTGTTGAATGTCTTCAAGGAATTTCATGCCCTGATGGAAAGGCAAATAGGCAAGAAGCTTAAATGCATCTGGACAGATAATGGTGGAGAGTATTTTGGACCATTGGATGCTTATTATAAAGAGCATGGTATTTGATATTAAACAAAACCTCTAAAGATACCACAATTGAATGGTTTAACTGAGAGTATGAACAGAACTTTGATGAAGAGAGTAAGAGCTCTGTTCTCACATTCAAAGTTGCCTAAAACACTTTGGAGTGAATTGTTACTTATAACAGTGTATGTGTTAAATATTTCACCATGTGTCTCTTAACAGTCCAATACTGTAGAATGGGTATAATTAAGGAAGGATGTTACCTATGATCATATATGAGTCTTTAGTTGTAAAGCTTTTGTGCATATTCTTAAAGATGAAAGGTCTAAGATTGATGTCAACACAAGAGAGTGTGTGTTTATTAGCTATGGTCAAGATCAGTATGGCTATAGATTTTATGATTTAGTCCAAAAGAAACTTGTCAGAAGTCAAGATGTTATGTTTATAGAAGATAAGATAATCAAGGATGTTTCCAAAGTTGAGAAGAACATCCCCAACTTTGATGATAATTCAAAAGACTTAAAGTTAGTTCCTCCAACAACAGTGCCAAAGAAAGTTGAAGATGAAGATGATAATGATCAACCTAAAGTAGACAATGAAGATGCTCCCATAGAGATTCTACCTAGAGATGATGACGATGGTGTTCATAATCAACCACTAACAAATAACGTTTCTCTAGTACCACTAAGGAGGTATGATATCCTATAGACCAGTATGTGTTATTAATTAACAGGTAAGAATTTGAGAGCTTCAAAGAAGTAATGGATGATGAACACAGGTAGAAATGGTATGAAGCCATGCATGATAAGATGAAGTCCCTGCATGAGAAGAATATAGTCAAGCTGGTGAAGTTTCCTAAAGGCAAGAAAGCTTTGAAGAATAAGTGAGTGTTCAAGATCAAGCATGAAGAACTTAGTCTCCAACCATGATTCAAAGCTAGAGTGGTTGTTAAAAGGTTCAACCAAAGAAAAGGTATCGACTTAGATGAAATTTGTTCTTCAATTGTAAAGATGACATCCATTCATATTATGCTAGGCCTAGCAACAAGTCTTGATTTGGAGATTGAGTAAATGGATGTTAAGACTGCTTTCCTTCATGGTTATTTAGAAGAAGAGATATACATGGAATAGCTAGAGGGTTTAAAGTAAAGGAAAAAGAGAAATATGTTTGTAGATTAAAGAAAAGCTTATACAACTTGAAACAGGCATCGAGACAATGGTATAAGAAGTTTGAGTTTGTTATAGGAGAGCAAGGCTATAAGAAGACTACTTCAGACCATTGTGTTTTCATTCATAAATTCTCTAATGATGACTTTATTATGTTATTGCTTTATATGGATGACATGTTAATAGTAGGTTGGAGTGTTGTCAGAATCAACAACTTGAAGTAGTAGTTGAGTAAGTCTTTTACCATGAAAGACTCAGGACAAGTGAATCAGATTCTTGGCATAAAGATTGTTAGAGATAGAGGTGCCAAGATATCACAAGAGAAGTACATTGAGAAAGTACTTCAAAAGTTCAACATGGATAAGGGTAAAGTGGTTAATTGTCCTCTTACTGGTCACTTTAAATTGAGTTCTCAGTAATGCCCTTCTATAGGCAAGGAGAAGGAAGAGATGGATAAAGTTTTGTATGCTTCAATAGTTGATAATTAATGTATGTCATGGTGTTACACGTTCAGATATTGCACACTTAGTTGGAATTGTGAGTTGATTCCTTTCAAATCTTGGCAAGGAACATTAGACAACAATGAAATAGATTTTCAGGTATCTAAGAAGTACGCCCAAAAAATACTTATATTTTAGAGAAACCAGATGTGTGTTAGCTAGATACATAGTTGCAAACATGGCAGATGATGTTGACTCGAGAACGTCTACTTCAGGTTTCCTAATTACATTTGCAGGGAAAGCTATGTCATGGCAGTCGAATTTACAAAAATGTGTTGCCTTGTCTACCACTAAAGAAGAGTTCATTACAACAACTAAACATTAAAGAGTTGTTATGGATGAAGAAGTTCTTAAATGAACTTGGCTTTTAGCAAAACAAATATAAGCTATTTTGTGATAGTTAGAATGTTGTTCGCCTTGGTAAAAATTCCTCCTTTTATTAAAAATTAAAGCATATTGATGTAAGATATCACTGGACAATGGATGTATTGGAGAAGAAGCTACTATAACTTGAGAAGATCCATACAAATGCAAATGGATCAAATATGTTAATGAAAATTCTATCAAAGGATAAGTTTGAATACTATTGATTAGCCGTCAAAAAGGTATTACCCTCTATGTAGTTGGGAGGAAGAGAATTATTATGGATCCCTCCTATATAAGGACCCACATGGCATGATATTAAAATAAAAAAAGAAATACTTATCCATGAAGCAACCGAAATTGCTCCATGGCAAAGCAACATGGAATGGCCTCCAAGTTTAAGGTGGCAATATGGCTGACTTAGGCCAAATTGGTGTTTTGGTTTGCCTATAAATAAGCAATAAAACAGTATATTGAGAGATCAAGAGATGATACTGAAAGACAAACACTAGCTAGTCTAGAGTGAGCCAAAGCATTTTGCTTTGATAAGTGTATGAGTCAAAGTAATTGTACTTCGAGGAAAATTTGTGAGAGATTTATTGTTTACTTGGAAAAAATTTTCTCAAAGGATGAGTAATAAAACAGTGAAGATAATATTTTGGAGTTTAGGAAACACTGTGAGTGTCACTATTTTATCGAGTTTGGAATTGTATTCCTCTAGGATTTATCTAGAAATAGACTCTCTGTGTACCTATTAATTTTATAGCGAAAGAAAATTTCAGATTTTATCTGTGAATATAACCCAACATTAAGGGTGAATCACATTAAATTGCTGGTATCATTTTTACTTATCATTATTTTTATTTCTGCACTTTTGTTGTTTTATAACTGTTGCATCCAACACTTATGGAATAAGAGAATCAGAAGTGTGGAAGGTGCTTTGTCATTGGCA
Source organism: Omphalea diandra (assembly GCA_949677035.1). Taxonomy (NCBI): domain Eukaryota; kingdom Viridiplantae; phylum Streptophyta; class Magnoliopsida; order Malpighiales; family Euphorbiaceae; genus Omphalea; species Omphalea diandra. The sequence continues at coordinate 9,256 of CATIWR010019825.1, read as the reverse complement.
AGCAAGCCAATCGTTGCTTGAAAAGCTTGATGTCCTCGTTTTCATTGGCATTCTGAAATAACATGGCCTTTTTTCTTGCAGGAAGTACACAAATTTCTCTCCGTTTACACCCCCAAATGACCAAACTCATTACATTTAAGTCTACATTGAATGTGACCAAGTCTTGTTGTTTTGTGTTTGGCCTGAGTTGTGCTTGAGATGCTAGCATTGCAGCATCGAAGGTCATGGATGATGACGCATTTGGAGAAACTTGAGTGTGTAGTCGAGTTTCCTCTCTCAACAAATTAGAATGAACAATATCTAAATCTGATACCGTCACACGTTCAAAATGTTTGCCAGAGTATTTCCATGTTGTTTTCTCCCTAGCATCATCTCATTCAGTGGTGGTACCATCTAGAACTCCAAGCAAATCTTTTCCTTCAACAAATATACTAAATTGAAATTCTCATACATAGCAGTTTTTTGCCGTTGAATTTGACAGAGATGATATCAGATTGCTCCACTAGTTGTGCCAAGAAAAGAAAATGACTGAATCAAGAACGGGGAACAAATGATAACAGAAAATTTTAAAATATCTGATTGTTGATTTATGCAGATTAGGGAACAGAATCGAATGAACACAAGAGGCAGACGGATTGGATTTGGATTGCATGAAGCCTAAGATCAGAGGAAATATGTTGCTCGGATGCCATATAAACTTCGCAAATTGATTTGTAAGTCTTATGTTCATTCTTCCGTACAAAGCTGTACATATACAAGCTTCTGGCAATCAAATCCCAAGATTTACAGAATTGAGCATCCAAATTCTATATGAAGTCACAGATTTGAGGCTGCCTTTGAGGAGTTGGACAATTGTAAACATAAAAGCTGAAATAGCAGTGTTGAGATGACTTCTATTTTTGACTTGTATGTTAATTCTGTTAACAGCTGCAAACTGAAGGGGGTTGAATTGAAGTGCCAGAGGCCTGATCTTAGCTGAGGGAATATTGGCATACAAGTACAAAAGATGCTTTGACATAAAACTACTGTTCTTACATTGGTAGTCTATGTGCCAATCTGTTGAAAAGGAAGAATAGCACTGTGTGGAGGCATGACTTCAAGGCCTAATGGTAATCCTGCTCGGAACTGGAGTAAATGATAGTACTACCTCAACGTAGAACTAGTTGAGTTCTGTTACATGATAGTTTGTTGTTCCCCTGTTTATTCCTTTTTATTAGAACTAAGGCTTTTTACAACAAAAGTAGATAAAATAAAACAATAAATCCAAATTCTCTCTAGTCTTTAGTAATCTGAGTTATTAATTACAGCTTTAATACAGAACCCCCTTTTTCTTATTATTATTATTATTGATAAATGACTACAGATCAACTAAAATAACTTAATTTACAAAGAAAATATCCAAACTGCAGCAGAGTCCATCATCCATAATCCTTAAATGTTGACATTTCACCTCAATGTAGTGATGGGAGTTGAGCGGCAACCTTTCTTCCTCTATTGACTACCTCAGAAAACTAGCATGGCCAGTGTTTCCTCATCATATATCAGAATCCCCAAAGTTTTGAAATGTGCTTGATCTTGTAATTTTCTTCGCCTCTCAATCTCCTTTCAAGGTCTCCATGCAACTGACTAAAATACAACTCTTGCATTGTAGAAATGTTCTGTAAACCTTCAGGAAGAAACCTCAGTCTTAAACAATTAATGAATTGAAGATGCCTCAAACTTGGAAAAGCCCCATTTGCAATCTCAGTCCACTCCAATAGATCCCTTGAACAAATTACAAATGTTTCGAGCTTCGGAAATCCACCTTCGTCACAAAACTCTTTACCAATGCCCTTTCCGTTGTCCGTATACCATAGAGTAAGATGTTTTAATCTGGAAAGAAACTGAAGAACTGAAAATGGGTTCTCCAAGAGATCAGAATGGCGTAAATATAGCCTGAAAAGGTTTTCCATGGAGGAAAGCCAATTGGTCATTTCAACTAGGCCACCATCCAAACAAAGATCATGAAGATGAGGTGGAGGAGAAAATTGTTTAAGTCCAGGCGGAAGTCTAGGAAAAACTCCATGTTTTCATTTTTTGTCTATTTCTTTTGCAAATAGTGACAAGGAGACAAGATTTTCCATCTTCTTGATCCTCATACGCAAACTGAACCCCAAGTTCACGACGCTGGGTTAAGCTACTCAATTCGCTAGCAACGCCAATCAGCAGCATCAATACCAGTTAAGGTGCCAGGATAAGGGATTTTGGTTGCTAAAAGGTGCCTAAGCTGTTTCATATTCAGAATTTCTGTAGGTAGTTCCAATAATCGTGTTCTCCTTACATCCAGAGTTTGTAGTCTTCGAAGATTATGTAACGAACGTGGGAGGTTCTTTATATATGAAAATTCCAGGCCTAAATGCCTGAGGTGAACCAAATTTCCCACTCCTTCAGGTTAGCGATCAATTTTGCCATCCAAATTTAACATCAACATAAACTGAAACCTACATACAGTTTCTAAATACAGCTGAGAAAAGGCTTCAATATGATGAGAGGGATAATCAGGTGGTCAGGCTGTCGCAAACAAGGATCGAATTTGAAGGTTTCCAAAGTTGGAAGGCAGGTGTTTCCCATCGTCTTTGATGAATAAATGGAGAGGTGAATTCACGAATTTATCAATAAAATTTTGCTCATCAAAGACTTCAACAACAGATGATCTCGTATAAAATTTAGAGACTTGTAACTCAATCCTATGAACTATTTCTTGAAGCATTCCTGGGTCAATTAATTCCTTAAGAACATTTGCTGCCACATCCTCCATTATTTCCTCTGGTTTTTCTGGTATTAGGCCTTGAGCCAACAAAATTCTAACTGATTTTTGTTTCTCCACGACATTTTAAAGGAAACAGAACAACAATAGTCTAAGCAAGATCTGAGATAATCAGGAAGCTTTTCATAATTAGGTTTACAAGATGCAGTTTGACCTTTTTCTTCTTATTCTTCTTCAATCACGCTTGGAATATGATCAACTTGAACTTTTCCTACAGAAAATGACTCATTTTCATCACAGGATTGAAGAAGATTGTGAGGCATTGCTATTGATACTATCAGATCAAAATGATGAGACAAAGTCTTAATATTGTGAGAATAGAATACAGAGAATAGATGATATTCAACGTTAGTCAAAATCAGTGCTCAAAAATTATATATTAGAAAATGACTATTTAGTCCCTATACAAATTCTCATTTAATAAAAAAAATTCAAGGCAATAACCTAAAGAACGAAATATTCAAAAAAAAAAAAAAGAATTGGCAAAAATTTTACACTAATGCGAGTACAAATTCTTCTGAATAAACCAATTTGAACTAAAAATAATTGAAAAAATTTAGATGCAATTAAATAAGAATCAAACTTAATGAATAGTATACATTCAGGATGATTATCCGAACTAAATAATTGATCGAAATTCATCTAAACAGGATAATTATTTAACTTGAACTAAGATTTATTTGAAATAATTAATATATATATTCTAAGTTTATAATATTTAAATTTTGAATATCATAGAATTATATGTAAACATATACAATTAATTTTAGTCTGATAATTATTTGAGATGACAACATACCTTTTGTGAAGTAAATTATTTAACAAATAAGTGATTAAAAATCTATTAATTTGAAGTGCAAATATATTTTTAAAAAAATTATAAATAAAAACATGTTAAAAGAAATATTAAAATACTGCGATATAGTTTTGCATTAGTTGGTTTGCTGCCATCATTTAATTTAAGCTTTGTATCCGAAGCAAGTGGAGTGCCAACTGGTTTTGCATCAGTCATATTTGTTCTTGCGAGCAAATTAAAGATATACTTGTGTTGGCTTAAGAAGAGACCGTGATTGGTAGGAACAACCTCAATGCCGAGAAAGTAAGACAAGGAACCAAGATCTTTGAGTGAAAATTTTATCGACACAGCCTCAACAAACTGACGTAGTAGCACAGTGTTGTTCCCTGTCAATACCAAATCATCCACATACACCAGAAAACACATAACCACCCCATTTTGAGAATAGATGAAGAGTGAGGCATCTGTCTTTGAGTTAGAAAATCCAAATGAGATCAATAACTCTTTCAACCCTAAGTACCAAGTATGTGGTGCCTGTTTTAGACCATAAAGTGATTTTCGTAACCTGCAGACATGATTTGGATTATTAGAATCAATGGAGCCAGGGGGTTGTATCATGTATACCTCTTCCTTTAAAGTGCCATGAAGGAAGGCATTGTTGACATCGAGGTGACTAATAGGCCATTTGTTTGAGAGAGCAACTGTCAGCACTACTCTTATTGTTGTTGGCTTCACCGCAGGACTGAATGTTTCAGTGAAATCTAACCCCGGCCTTTGATGGAATTCTTTTGCAACGAGTCTTGGTGGAAGTGGTACAATATCCCAGGTTCCATTGCGAACCAAGGCATTGAATTCCTTAGATAGTGCGGTACGCCAATTTGGGTCATAAAGTGCTTGTGACACACTTGTTGGTTCCGGAGCGGATGGTAGAGGATGTTTGACGGTGTGGAAGAGTTTTTTTGGTTTAAAGATATTGTTTTGTAATCTTGTCACCATTCTGTGTGTTCGGGTTGCTTTTGATTGTGGTTCAGGTTGAGCAGGTTGTGATGGAACTTGAATTGGTGGTTGTGTATCTTGGGCTTGTGAAGAATATTCTGCACATTCATTGTTAAAAGAATTTGCTGAAATAGGAAGGTTTGAGGTACTTACCCTTGAAGATGATGATGCCGCACGATCAGAGAAAGTAGGAGTTGATGATGTGGCCATGGTTGAAGATGATTCAGTCACGTGTTGCTGCTGGCTCTCTTTACTGATATTAGATCCATGAACAATTGGAACAACCTCATGAGGCTGCGAATTCAACAACCAAGGTTCCATGTTTGAAGAAGCTACTCTAGGAAGAGACATTTTTGTATTTTGATATGGAAAATTTGACTCATGAAACACTACATGGAGAGAGGTAAACAACTTGCCAGTTGAATGATCAAAACACAAATATGCACTCTGATTGGGTGAGCAGCCAAGGAACAGATTTTATGTTTAATTTGTGTCGGGTATATGGTCTTAACCAAGGATAGCATAAGCAACCAAAAGTTCTTAATTTGCTGTAATTTGGGACTTTATTTACTAATTTTTGACATGGAGAGATATCAGATAGAAGTGGAGTAGGAAGCCTATTTATCAAATAACAGGCCGTCTGAAATGCACAGGTCCAAAAGTGTAAGGGAAGAGAGGCTTGGTGAAGTAAGGTCAATCCAGCTTCAACTAAGTGTCTATGCTTTCGTTCGGCTAAGCCATTGTGCTGTGGAGTATATGGAGGAGTCATTAGATGTGTTATCCCTTGCTGAATATTCACCACCACCATCTGAATACAGTTGAGTAATCTTGCAATTAAAAAGCTTTTCCACAGTAACTTGAAATTTTGGAAAAATAATAGAAACATCTGATTTATTTTTTATGGGAAACAACCAACTGAAATGAGGGTCTCTGATGATTTAAGTGGGACATTTGCGTCGACAATTTGAGGTGTTTTGGAATTGGTGGATTCTTCACCATTTATTTCAGTCGTTGGATTGAACTCGTTAGAGTGAATATAGCTCTGATTCCATTTAAAAGATGAAATATGGAAATAATATTGCATATCATTACTTATACACTTGGTTACTTGAGCTGAGTATTTATAGGATTTTACAGATGAGAGAGAAAAAACTTGTGATAAGTTCCTATACAAGATAAGTATACAAAACAAATTCTGAAACTTGTGATAAGTTCCTATACAAGATAAAGATGATCTAAGATAAGTACACAAAACAAATTCTGTTTTAGCCATTTCCAGAACTTTTATCTTAATACTGTTGTTTATCCTTTATAGGGGCTAGAATCTACCCCATTATTGTGCTGCTTCAGTCTAAGGGCCCCGTAGGCAAATTTGACTGAGTAACTTAGTTTTAAATTAAATCAGTTTGATTTGATTTTTTATTTTGGGTAATATTTTCTATTTTGATTGATTTTTTTTTTATTTTAAGCAGCTTTTAAGTTATTAGTTTTAATAATGAACTAAATCAAATCACTTGCTGACTCTCTGTTTTATCGGCTCGGCTGATCAATCTGATTTGATTCTGAAAATATTTTTTTCAAAAATAATCTTAAATATTTTTATTAATTGAAATTGGTTCAAATTTTGATAAAATCTTATTAGTTATATTTGGGTGATCAATATATTAAGATAAAATAAACCTTAAAATTTTTAGATTATTTTAAATTCATTGCGAGTTGAAATGAATTATAAATAGGTCAAATGCGTTAAAACTTTGTCATCTTTACATACCATAAAGTAAGGCATTTCATGATTTGATGATCAATTGTAATTAGTTTACTCAACATTCTAGAAATTGCATTGCTAGAATAAATGCAAACTATATGCAAGAGAAAGCTCCTTGTAAGTTCTCACTCTACATGATTGTTGGAAAAACGATTTTATGCTAGTACATAAAATATATGCATTCTAAAACAGTGCATAAAAGAGACGGCTAACATGATAAATATATGTCTGGCTTGTGCATATAAACGACAAGTTGTTTAGAGTGAGTTTTGTGTATCATTTTTTATAAATGATAATACATTGCAAATATTTGTCCATTAAATTTTGAGTATCATGACCATCATTTGGTTATATTTATTAGAAATATTATGTCAATTTTAAATACCAAAAATATTTGTATTGTTGTATTTTTAGTGTTAGAATGGATAAAATTTAGAAATTTTATTTTCATGAATTCAAAAAATTTTAAAAATTTTTCTAAAATGATTATTTTGTTTGAGGAGTTTATAATCATTGAGATGGATTAAAGTTAGTTGTAATTATTTTAATTTCAAGTGTTTATAGTTATTTTTTTCCAGGAATTTCAGAAATAATGTTCATCCGCCAATTTAACTGGCGGACGAACAATAAGAAATGCTAATTAACAGCCCTATAGAAGGGTCATTTGCATAGTAGTATCCGCTAGTTAAAAGGGCAGATAACGACGTTAACTACTCCTATTCACTAAATAATTTTTGATCTACTCTATTTTTATAAATATTTTTTTTATTTACCTTGTTTCTCTAATTTTTTCCTTTTTACACTCATTTACAAATTAACCCTCAGTCATTGCTCCACTTCCACTCAACTTCTATTGTCATTGATTAACTCAGAGACTAACTTTTTGTAGGACTGCAATTTTGATTTCGTTCAATGAAAGTATAAATATATATTCACATTCAGTCATGAACTTACTTTGCATTCAATTTTTCTTTGTAAACAAGTTTAAATTAGACAGATGAATTGTGCTAGACAATAATTGCGAACAATCGTATTTTTGATGTCACCGCCACTTGCTTTTAATATCACATCAATCTGTTCAGCAGTGAAATTGCATTGCTCCAATTTGGATATTTTCACAACAGCCTTATTAATGGAGTTATTTATAGCAACCTGAAAATTTTGAAAATCAGTTTCAAATAAGAATTCAGGAACATATATTGTCAAATTGTCAATGAATATGTTAAAGAAAGTGACCTTACAAGCTCCAGTACTCAAGAGAACATTGAAGTTCTTCTATGTATGGCGAAGTATGATTTGCTGAATCTGCTTTACCAATGTGGCTACTGGTATCTTAATTGATCTCACAAGAAGTAGCAAGCAGTTTTGAAATTTTTGAAAAGCAACTCTTCGATTTGTCACAAGAAGATCATCTGTTTATAGTATCGTTGGCGTTTTTGATTCAGCGGGAAAAGATGAAAGAACTACCCAATACTTCCTTGTTTTCTCAATGAAGTTCACAAGTTCAGCCAACTTGGAAACACAGTCTATCCCTGATACAGACCAGAAAATGCCAATATAGCCACAATCAGATGTAACAATCCTAAAATGGCTTAAATCTTTAGTTTCTTTTCTTAGATTAATCAGATATATTGCTTCATTCTTGAACAAAGATCTCCATGTCTACTTTGATATTTTCAACTATTATGCTTGGTTTGACATCACTAGCATCAACTCAAGGTTTGGTTCTTGTAGAAGAGGAATCTGAGGATGCATGGACTGATACAGTTATTCTTGAGTGGTTTATTTGCGATAAATAGGCATTCTTGTCATTGTTGTTGAAGTTCATTGACCTACTCCTCAAACTTGCAATAATAGCTACAATCAAGTCTTCATTGCAAAAATTTAGTCTTTAAATCACTTATCGTATGTGCAAGTGGAAGGCTCATAGGTTTCACAAATTGACTCTTACAAGCAGGTAATTATGCTTTGGATTTAGATTTTTCAGCTTATTTCAATGTTCATTCCAAGCAAATATTGACATATGTGAAACCAAATGTTAAACATTTTTTTTTTTTTTAATTTTAACCTTACAACTCTTTTCTTGATTTCAATATTCTTCTCCTAAAAATTGAGGTATACAATATGTTTTTTCATATGTTATGCGCAAAGAAGATTGACTATTGATGAAACATAATTTTTATAACCTTCACAAGATTTAATTCTCTATCAAAGACAATAATTTGAAGAAATAGAAACATGGATCAGAAAAAATCTTTCAATAACTGGAGATATTCATGTTAATCAAGATAATCAAAATTATGATCAATCATAAAAAACAAAAAAAAAAAAAGAGAAAATTTAATAACATGTAAACCCTAATACTATGTATGCAAAGAAAGTCCTAAACTCCAAACTGAACCATCAACGATCATTGGTTGAGAGAAATGAAATTTAAAATTAGAAAGGCAGAAGAGAAATAAAAAAAATTTTGATTATATTACCTAAAACGGTTATGCAGCTTATATTTGAATATACTAATAGAGACTTGTGCCTTCGATTCTATTACGAAACAATTTGATCCTCTAATGGGCTACTAATAGAGACTTCTGCCTTAGATTTGAAATAATTAGCCATAATGCTAGACTATCTTGCAATTGTAGACACTACAACAGAGAAGAAGGAGGCACAATTCACAGGTTTAACAATTTAGATTTGAATTTAGAAGTTGAAAAGGTTGTACAATTATAGAATACACAGTTCAATATATGATTACAAAAAGTTTATTTAGATTCTGAACTTTTAACACTCATTTCATTCAAAATACATACTGCCCTGTACACCTGAATTAAACTAGCATCCGACTTGTTTACCAGCAGCAATAGCAAGAGTTTTCCAGACTAATTTGGGAAAA
>CATIWR010019810.1:0-16292 GCA_949677035.1 Omphalea diandra | reverse complement strand
CCTCCAGTGCCTTTTGCTAACAACTATCGAAATAACAACTTTGAAGAAAATGATAAAAAAAAAAATTTCCATTTAATTTACTCTTTCTCTCTTGATCTATTTGTGGTCATGAAAGGCAAAAGGAGAGAGACATTAAAGAATGAAGTCGTACATTATGACAAAATTTAGGAATTTTTATTATTCTATATTTCACAAATTTTCAAAAGCTTAGTTTTAAGAGGTACTTCAAAAAAGAGATTTATATAATAAAAGAAAGAAAAAAGAGATTTATATAATAAAAGAAAGCAAATAGTTGAGAGATTTCAAAGTTATATTTTAAAATTGAAAGTCTTAATAATAAAAATACTTAAAATTTAGGGAGTTTAAGATGGATTATTCTTTTTAAATATTTTATATTTTTTAGTTGAACAGTAAATTAGTAAGATTCAGCAACACCTAGGCGAAACAAATCTTTTTCTTTCCATTATTTTATGTTTATGATAAATGTTGAGGCCAACTGCTAAAACTTTTCTTAAATATTTTGGTGGTTTAAGGATATGATTTTTAATAGATTGCTGTTAAGGAAAAAAAAAAAAAAATTCTAACTCTGAAATTTGACAATTTACACAAAACTCTCAACTTTCACTTTTCATTGCATCAAGAATTTATGTGAGAACAAATATGAAATTAATAAAAAAAATTATTAGTAGTACCTTTAAAAATTACCTAAAGTCTTAAACTATTTGAGTTATTTTTTTTTATTTTTAGTTATTTTAATTATGATTAGTATAATTTTTTTTATATTTTAAACTGTGTATAAATTGATCATTAATTTTACTGTTTCTATTATTAATGTTTTAATATAATTAAAATAAAAAATAAAAATTTAATTCTTATAAATCAAAACATAGAAGTTCAATAATATAAAAAGTACTGCATTTTGCCTTGCAGTGCAGTTTATTATAGTATGGATTATGACTCATCGGTCATAGGCGTATGTCTATTCTTATTTTTCTATGTTTGACTAAATTTTTTTAGCATTAATAGTTATTTATTATAATTATGCAAAATCTAATTATTTAAATCTTGGAGAAAGTGTAAAATTTTATAATGTGATTTTCGTCTTTGACAAATATGATCTTATAGTTTGTCTAGTAATAAAACTCTATCAAGTGCTATAATGTTATTTACAAAATGGTATTAGATCTGTAACTTTATTACATCCATTTAACTCAGTATCAAATTTTGTATATTATTTCAACTAATTATATATAAATACATAATTTTTTCATTTTAAATATAAAATTTATTTTTTTACTTTATATATATATATATATATATATATATATATATATATATATATATATCTATATATATATATATATATTTGAACAAATTCTATTTCTATCACTATAAAATTTATAACTGTAGAATTTGCTGAAATATATACATAAAGTAAACAAAAAAATGAACAAATTTTGTATTTAGAGTGAATTAGTTGAAATAATGTACAAAATCTAATATCATGTCAGTAGATATAACAGAGTTACGGGTCTGATATCAATTTATAATTGACATTATACCACATAATAAAATTTTGCTAATAAATAAATTACGAAATTGTATTTGCTAAAAAGGGAAAACAAAAAATAAAATTTTGTACTTTTGCCTTAAATCTTTAGTGCAGTGATGATGATAATTTTTTTTAGTGAATAGAAATTATCTTCATTATTTGTATATTACTAAAATAATTTCAGAATAAGCGGGGTTTTTTTTTTTAATTCTATTCAAATTTTATTCTGTATCAACAAAATACATGCATATTATATATTTTTTTATATTATTCTCCTTCTAGATTTCTCAATTTTTGGCTTCTTGAATTCTTTAATTTTTGCATTAGTCTAATTAAATTTAAAATTAATTTTTTTATCCTAATTAGAATAATATTTTTATATTTTAGACTAATTACATCTAATTTTTCATCAAGCAATCTAGAAATTATTTTTTATTAATCAAAATTTATAACATCTAAAATAAACAACCTAAATTTTTATTTTCAAGAAGCTTAAAAAATATTAAAATCAATCACAATTTTTCAATCTAAAAATTTTTTCCTTTTTTTTCTCAATCTAAATAATATAATATTTCTTATAACTTAGTAAGAACCAAAATATAATTTTCTTTCACTCTCTTTATCTATTAAATATTTAATATTTAATCATAATAAAAAAATTTCAAGTAATATAAAAATGAATTTTATATCTTTTTGTTAATAAAAATAATTTATCATTTCTAAAATAATAAAAACTAATTTTAGATTTTCAAAAAATTAAAAAAAAGTTAAAACCAACAATTTTTTTCAAGCAAATATGAAGAATTTTCATATTTTGTTAGGAAAATAATTTATAATTTTAAAATAATAAAAATTAATTTTATAGTTTCAAAAACTTGAGACAAAAATGAAATCAACTAAATTTTTTTCAGTCTAAAATTTTTTTTACTATTTTTCCCAATATAATTAAATATACTATTTCTTCTAATTTATTAAGAATCAAAATATAATTTTCTTTTATTCTCTTTATTTGTCAAAATATGTAAAAAATTTCTGATAAAATTTTAGTAATATTTTATAAAAATATTTATTTTTGATAATATTTTATTTTATTGTCTTTTTTTTATAAAATATTACTAAGATATTTTTATTATATTGACAAAAATTAGTGAAAAATTTTCTAGATTGAAGAATTTAATTGTTTTAATTTTTGCTTAAGTTTCTTGGAAACTCAAAATTAATTTTTATCATTTCAAAAATTATAAATTTTTTTTATTAACTAAAAAGTATGAAAAACCATTTTTGATATTACTTAAAAAAATTCAATTGATTTTAATCTTTTCTCAAGCTTTTAAAAATAAAAAAATTAATTTTTATTTCCAAAATTATAATTTTTTACCTAAAATTTATGAAAAATTAATTTTTTACATTGCTCAACAATTTATTTTTATATAATTGAATATTAAGTATCTGATGAATGAAGATAATGAAAAAATTATATTTTGCTTCTTAGTAAATTATATGAAATATTTTATTATTTGGATTGAAAAAATTTTATAGACAGAAAAAAATAGCTGATTTTGTTTTTTTTCTTAAGTTTCTTATAGTTTTATTATTCTAGAAGTTATAAATGATTTTATTAATACAAATAATGTTGTGTATTACTTGATAAAAAATTAAACTTAATAAAAACACTGAAAATTTAGTCTGAAAAATAAAAGTATTATTGTAATAGGATCAAAATTAATTTTAATTTGATTATACCAATTAAAAAAGTTAAGGAATTCAATTAGAATAAAAACACTGAACATTTTGAACAGATGATAATACTAAAATAAAAACAGTTATTTGGACATGTTTTCACTTTAGTTGATATATCACCAACTCTTTCCTTTTTTCTTTCCCTCTCTCCTCCTGCTTCTCCTTCTCCTTCTGCCTCTTGCTCATTTTCTTTCTCTCCCACCCATAGTATCTCCTGCTTTGTGTGACCTCCTTTATCGCCTCTTTGTTGTACTCCTTCTCGCTTCCCTAGACACTCGAGTTCACCTTCTCACCTTCATCGTCCAAACTCCCCTAGACGACTACTCTTTTTTTTTTTTTTTTTTTTTTCACTTCCTCATCAGAATTAGAATTTTTCACATAGTCATTGTCATGACACCTAATAACTTACTTTTTTCCCGTTAATTTTTCTTTCCCCAACTGCCTTACTCCTAAATAACAAATCACAACTCTCCCCTTCTTAGCATACCTCAAATGAGGCCATGACGACTTTCTTCTTTAGCCCATAATGAATCATCAACAACTTGTAAGGAGTGGAACATTATTATAGTTTGCAATGGATTCTTTCGCGTGTTGGGATGACTTGCCCTTTAGTCTAGAATCTTCTTGTTGTCAATAAGATCTTTAACTTCATAGCCCACATTAAGGATGACATGGGAAGCTTTAAAAGAATCAACTGTTTGTGGGTTTTAACTATTTTGTAAGGAGTTGTATGGTTTTAGACGGTTTAGTAAGGTAGATATCTCTCTTTTCTATTTTAATGGTGCAATCTTTATGGAAGAAGGAGTATTTCTTCTGCTTGTATATTTGTCGTTCTGTATCTTGAAAATTTCCTAATTATCAATGAATTTCTTGAAGTTTTTAATGGTGACTTCCTATTATTTACTATTTTATCTCATGTTCCTCCTATTGAAGAGCTGGAGAAAGATTAGGCTCTACAGAATAGTTCCACGGTGTAATACTATTCAGTTCATCATCACCACCGACTGTAACTAAACCAACAAACTTACAATCACTCTAAGAATTGTGGCATAGACCACTAGATAAAAGGGCTGAGTAATGGTGCATTTAACAATATCACAATATGATTATGAACTTATAGAACTCAACTATTCAAAGCTATTCGGAGAATAGTTAAAACCCTACAAATAGGTAGCCTTTGAAACCTCCCATAAATAACTGATTCTTTTAAAGCCTCTCATAAAACAATCCTTTCTAAACTAAAAACATAGAGAGAAATATTCTAGAAAGAAAACATCAACAACATACAAAAAAGGAAAAGCAAATTGAAGAATTGGTCAAAATGGGCTAACAAATAGGTAGCTTCTGAAATTAATTTACAAAATGCAACAAATGAGTTTGTTATTCAAAACCTCAAGCCTTCTCTCAAAAAGTTTACAAATAGTTTCAAATAAATAGATTTTTTCAAAATTTTCTTCAAACATGATTCCTTAAATGGCTCTTCAAGTTCTTCTTAAACAATATATTTTTTAAAAGATAGTTTTCAAACAAATCTGACTATGAAAGATGATTTTTAGTATATAATTCCTTTTCAAGTAATCCAAAAAATCTTTCCAAATGGATAACACTAATAGTATCTCTCAAATCCCATGCTTACTATAAGCAAATCCTCACAGAAACCGAATCCCCATCCCAACCTTAATGAAAATGAACCCCTCGTACTTAACAGTCAAAATCCTAAGTATTATCCATATAATGGAATAGGTTTCACCTCTTTTCCAACCTCAAAAATTTAGTGTCTGAATTATACAGAACCTTTCCTTCAATCCATGCCACACATATAGGAATTACCAGTAAGTCTGGTTTAATCTTTTCTTCATACATAACAAATCAAACAAATATTATTGTCTTATCTATTTTGATGACAAAACATACCACCTTCCAAATTGGTTCCTTACATAGTGAAATTGGTTTGAAGCTATTTCAAAAATAGTACAAAGCCCAGTTGATGCACGATATGTAATATTCAGAGATAATTACAAATCAAACTAATTTGAAATAACCTTTTACTTCTTTTGTCTCTTTGTGATAAAATTTTTTATTCCTTAGGTTCTCATTTGGAACTATCATTTCCACCATGACAAACAGTCACAAATCTTAGTCTTGGTTAAAAGATTCCATGCAAAGTGGTGGAAAAATTTCACGAAGTTACATAAGGCCTCTCCAAACGCAATAAAAGAATGGATTAAAAATAAGCTAGAAAAATCAGTCCTCTTGAACCAATCTAATGCATCATTCTTAGCAAAAAAAAATCCAGGATTAATGCTCTCTTAGCAAAAGAATCAAATGAAAAGATTTTAATGCCCTTATTGATCAAATAGCAAATAGCATGATTAGCAAGTGCTATACCTAATCAAACAAATAGGACACTGATAATAGTTCAGAGCCATTTATTAATTTGAACAATGATAATGAGATGACTGTCTTAACATCTTCTCTCAAATAAAGAGATAATGTAAATAAAAAGTATTTTTGACAAGAAATAATTTCAAGAACCAACTAAGCAGTAAAAATAATCTCAACAATAAAACAATAAAAAGGTCATTTTGTGAATAGTGCTCTAATGAATAATGATCAAACAGTACTCAATCAACAAATAATGCTCTCAAAAGTTAAAACTTCTCACATGGCTACAACACACTAAAAAATCAAATAGAAGCTCACATGAGATATAGCTTATCCCACTTAGACAATTATGTCTTTACATGGCTACAATATAGCTCATTATTCAGTAGGCAGATGCTAACTCCTCTGAGCCAAATAGGACTAACAATCATACTGATCTCCTCTAAAATTATGAGGGAATATCATTAAAGTTCTCTATTTAAAGACTCTTCAGACTTATGGAAAGACAAAGTTGTTTTCACATTACATTACATAGCTCTCTCCACTTTAGAGCTATCGAATACTATGCGACTTCAGCTTTAGGTGTAAACTTCCTTTACCCTAAATTAGTAATACATATATGCCTCACCTCATAGAGATTGTAATCTTTATACGTCTATCTCCTATCTTTGTACAACCATTGTCCTCATACAGTTTTAAAAAAAAAAAACATACAATGAGTATTTTTTTTTCATTCTCTATATTATGCATTCCTTAAATTTTTTACATTTTCTTTAAAAATTTTCATTGCACATATATTCTGCATTATATTCCTATTACCAAGTCTTAAAGACTATTGGGGTGTGTGTATATACATACATACATGCCCATTATGAATAATGGTTTGGATTTATACAGGTCGGTTCAAATAAATTTGATTATTCGGATTAGATAAAGATTAGTAACCAATACCTTCTTTAATTATTATTTTAGTTTGATTATTTTTTAGATATTTTCGATGCGGTTAATCGGTTCGGTTTGGTATATCTAGGATTTATTCTCATCCCTAGTTTACTAAATTTAATTCACTTGTGAATATTATTATAATTATTTAAATTTATGTATTTTATTACAATCTTTAATTAAATAGGTTAATGACAATTAATTTTAACCATCCCTCTAGAATTCTCGTGATTTCAGATATTTAATATTAGGAAGGCGGTCAAGCTCGTGGTGGCAAAATCGTAATATTGGGAAAAGACCAAGCATACGTGTAACAGGACCCACCAAAGCAATATGGCCGTTGGAGAATGGACTATGACCGCGAGGTAAGACTCGTTCAGCTGATAACCGTTCAGGAACATATTGTATGCAATGCTGCAGCAGCAGCTAAAACTAGCCGTTAGGATCAAACTAAAACCTACACCTCTCCACTCTCAACCCTCATTCTCCAACCTTTTTGCGTGATCTTTCAGACCCATCTCTCATTGCATTTCGTCTTTCTTATATCTAATTATCCTACAAGAGAGGAGGGAACACATACCTATCTTCTTCTTCTTAATTTCTATCCTGTTCCTTCTTCTTCCCATATCTTCTTCTTCTTAATTTCTATCCTGTTCCTTCTTCTTCCCATTTCTTCATCTCTTCCATGTTAATGGAAGATACTCATTTCTTCCCGAACAAGTACTTACTTTGCACCCATCTGTTCTTGTTTCTAATAACTTTTTCCTCTCAACTTGCTTCATGCCAGAGATGGGATGGGGTAATTGTAACTCAAGGGGATTACCAAGCTCTTCGAGCAATAAAGAGCGAATTAATTGACTTCAAGGGGTTTTTACGCAGCTGGAACGACAGTGGGTTTGGAGTTTGTTCTGGTGGGTGGGCAGGAATCAAATGTGTCAATGGTGAGGTTATTGCCATCCAGCTTCCTTGGAAAGGACTTGGTGGCAGAATATCTGAAAAGATTGGCCAGCTTCTAGCTCTTCGAAAGATAAGTCTACACGACAATGTTCTTGGTGGAGCAATCCCTTGGTCTCTTGGGTCACTCCCCAATCTTAGAGGAGTTTACCTCTTCAACAATCGCCTTTCCGGTTCTATCCCTCCTTCAATTGGTAACTGTCCTAGTCTTCAGACTCTCGATGTCAGTAACAATTTACTCACTGGTATGATTCCTCCTAGTCTTGCTAATTCTACAAGGTTATATAGGCTTAATTTGAGCTTCAATTACTTAACCCGTTCAATTCCATCTAGTCTTACTCGGTCTCCTTCTCTTACTATCCTTGCTTTGCAACACAACAATATCTCTGGTTCTATTCCAGATTCTTGGGGGGAAACAGGGAACAAAACTTACCAACTTCAAATTTTGACCCTTGATCATAATCTCATCTCTGGAAATATTCCAGTCACTCTTAGCAAGTTGGATTTGCTTCAAGAGGTTTCTCTTAGTCATAATCAGATTTCTGGTGCCATACCTGATGAACTAGGGAGGCTTTCAAATTTACAAAAGCTTAATTTGTCAAATAATGCCATTAATGGAAGCTTTCCGACGAGTATTTCTAACCTCTCCTCTCTAGTCTCGTTAAATCTTGAGAGCAACCACCTTGAAAACCATATCCCAGAAGTCGTATATAGATTGCATAATCTTTCAGTGCTTAACCTTAAAAATAATCTGTTTAATGGCCCTATACCAGTAACTATGGGAAACATGTCCAGTATCAATCAAATTGATTTATCAGAAAATAATTTTACTGGAGAAATTCCAGCTTCACTTGCAGGCCTATCCAACCTTACTTATTTCAATGTTTCTTATAACAATCTATCTGGAGCTGTTCCTTCTTTACTCTCAAAACATTTCAATTCAAGCTCTTTTGTGGGGAATCTTCAGCTTTGTGGTTACAGCATTTCAACTTCTTGTCCTTCACCCCCACCTGTCATTCTTCCATCTCCCACAACAGGGCCACCGAAACAGCATCATCACCGGAGACTTAGCACCAGGGACATTGCCCTCATAGCTGCTGGTGCCCTCTTAGTAATTCTACTTCTACTATGTTGCGTTATGCTCTGTTGTTTGATAAGGAGAAGGACTGTTTTGAAACAACACAACGGTAAAACCACGGAGCGGGCAGCTGTAGGGAAAACTGACAAGACAGGAGCAGGAGGCGGTAAAGAAGTCGAGTCAGGCGGAGAAATGGGTGGAAAGCTAGTACACTTTGATGGGCCATTTGTGTTCACAGCTGATAATTTGTTGTGTGCAACTGCGGAGATAATGGGAAAAAGCACTTACGGAACAGCATACAAGGCGACATTAGAGGATGGCAATCAAGTTGCTGTTAAAAGGTTGAGAGAGAAGACTACAAAGGGGCAGAAGGAGTTTGAAACGGAGGCTGCTACACTTGGAAAGATTCGTCATGCAAATCTCTTGGCACTAAGGGCCTATTACTTGGGACCCAAAGGAGAGAAGCTTCTTGTTTTTGATTACATGCCTAAAGGGAGTCTTGCATCCTTCCTCCATGGTAAGTACGTTTAACCAATTGTTGAAATTATCTGCACTAGGTAGTTCTGAGTAGAATATTTTTCGTCAAATCAGTGTGAATTTTAGAATATGAACTTCCTAATGATGCTGACAGTGAAATCAATTGTTTCGGGATATATATATATATATAATCTTCTCTAATGCAGCTCGTGGCCCTGAGACCACCATCAGTTGGCCAACGAGGATGGACATAGCCATTGGCATTGCTCGTGGACTGAACCACCTCCACACCCAAGAGAATATGATCCATGGGAATCTGACATCAAGCAACATACTACTTGATGAGCAAACCAATGCTCACATTGCAGATTTTGGTCTTTCCAGGCTCATGACTTCTGCTGCTAATACTAACGTGATTGCCACCGCTGGAACACTTGGTTATCGTGCACCAGAACTCTCAAAGCTCAAGAATGTCAACACAAAGACTGATGTGTACAGCCTGGGAGTAATCATTCTTGAGCTCTTGACAGGAAAATCACCCGGTGAGCCAACAAATGGTATGGATTTGCCGCAGTGGGTGGCATCCATAGTGAAGGAGGAGTGGACTAATGAAGTCTTTGATTTGGAGCTTATGAAGGACGCACCCACCACAGGTGATGAGTTGCTAAACACATTGAAATTAGCTCTGCATTGCGTCGATCCCACACCAGCAGCTCGCCCTGAAGTCCAACAAGTTCTTCAGCAACTAGAGGAAATCAAGCCAAATTTAGCTGCCAGCTCTGCTGATGATGGAGCCAAAGCCCCGCCAACAAGTGAATAGAGAATTACTACATAAGTATCAAAATTTTTTAGAGTGCAAGAATAAAGTTTAATTTAGTAGATTGGAAGGAGAGTAATCTTCAAATTCTTTGATTCTATTATTTGTTAGGGCATGTAAATATAAATTACTGTGAGTTTGTTTAGAGAGTATTCTTTTTGTCATGAACCAATAATGTATTCTTTTTATTTAGAGAGTATTCTTTTAATTAATGTAAAAGAGTAAAATAGATTATGAAATTGCGTAAGTAAATACATACAGAGTCTTTTTTTACCTATCAATACCATAGACTATGACTTTTAATTTATAATCTATGATTCAGTTCATAGATTCTCTGACAATTTGAGCAATATTAATAACTTTGCTTCAAAAAAAAAAAAAACCTGAAAACATACATTATATAACTAGAAAGATAAAAGAAAATATCTATTTTCGGTCAATTAGGCTCCGAATGAATTAGAAATCACAATCTCATTAACGCTTTTCCAGGATAAGATCAATAACAATAACCACCATCCATCTTCCCATTTACTTAAATAGGTTGTGATCTTCTGCTGTTACATTAAATCACCTCTTCTTCTTTTTTTTTTTTTTAAATGGTAGGGGCATTAGGATTGAACTCCTTGATATAGTAGGACGAAATGCAGGTACTCAATCAACCTCATATTTAGGTTTTAAAAAAATGATTTGAAAGAACACAATGCACCATCCAAGCTTAGCCGGGAGTTTGTTTCCTTGTTATTTTATGTACCACATCAAATTGGTGAGATTAAAATGTCTCGCCTATAACTTGATATGTGTGTGTGTCTAAGGGATATAGTGCATTCCGTTGTAACATGACAGCTCCAAATGCTGGATTCTATCGCTAATTATACCTAAAATCTTCTTGTAACATTATCTAATTAAGCTCAGCTGAATAAAATTGAGAAAAGCGTATTTCAAAAAAAAAAAAAAAAGGTCAAACAAATCCAACGTGATCGAGCATACATCTCATATGATCACTTTTATATATAAAATCAGCTAATTCATAATAAAAAATAGACAAACATACCAATATCTACCGCACAATTAACAAATAAGTCCAATATTATTCAGACAGCCAATCTCCATGAAACAGACAGCCAATCTTTTCATTAGTTGGATATTTCTCACCGGTAATTTAATTAATTTAAAAATCACTATAACTAATGTATTAAACCTGCAATATCTTGACACGCTCATATTCTCTCCTTCGGTCTCTATCAAAATGGTGACGGTGAAATCTCAAAATTCCTATTAGGATATCTTCAGCAGGAAATGCAACAACCTCTTGTCTTGTCTCGTCTTCAATTAACAATCTGATGATCTGCCGCTGCAGCTTGAAAGAAAGAACTAAACTCTCCAAACGCCGTCGTTTCACTGCCCAGCGAAATTACAACAGAACCAGAGTTCCCATTCCCTAATTTTCCACCCTCTCGCTCTCCAGCTGTGGGCCGGTGCGCCATGGACGAACCTTTACAGAAGGTGTCAATATCCGGTCCCACATTAGCTTCCCTACTACAGCGCTTCTCTGCCTCTCTAAGCGATGTGGATGGCCTCCTCTTCGGCCACTTCACCCACATAACTCCCTCCACTCTCTCCGACGACTCGCCCCACCCAACTCACCCCGATTGCCCCTCTCCTCAACTCGTCGCCACCGTCACCTCCTTCCTCTGCCCTGCCTCCCCTCTCTCCTTTTACGACTCTCTAGGCCGCCTCCATTCCGCCTCCCTAGAGCGCCTCCGCTCCTCACAATCTCACCACCAACTCATCGGCTGGTTCTCCGCCCGCCGCAAATCCCCTACGCGCCCCTCCATGCGCGAGTTCGCCGTCTCCCGCTCCCTTTCCGCCGCCTCTCACCTTTCCTTCCCGATCAGAAACTCCGCAGTGACTTCTTCCCCTTGCGTTTTCCTCTTACTCACAACGCCTCTCCAGGATCAAGTGATCCACACGCACGAGTACCGCGCGTACCAGTTCCGCGTGAATGCGATCTCGTTTGAACCGAAATCGATTGATATTATCAACATAGGGCCCGCATTCCGCGGACACTATGGATCATTCAGCCCTAATTCGGGGTTCCCGATGTTGAGATGCGAGTTGAGTGGCGTTGTTTCGGCTATGAATGAGGATAAGGATGAGGGCGAGGAGAGTTTTAAGTGTGATGAAATTTCGAATTTGAAGCGGTTGGTGGGACCGGAGGCAGCAAGTTATACTGCTGTTTTGGAGGATTTGTATGGGAAGATGTTGGATAAGATTGAGAGCTTAGCTAGTCAAGTGGAGAAGAGCAATGCTAAGGTTTTTGAGCAGGTAAAAAGAATCACTGCGTTTTGAATCTGTTAAGTTTCTGCATTTGTTGATATTATTTATTCAGGTCATATGGTTCAATTGGTAGTTTTTACCTCCTGATTTGGAGTGGGATGAGTTGCTATTTCCTCTTTCTTATTTGTTGGCTGGTTACTTGAATAATACTACTTCATTAATTGAAGATTTTATGAAATATTCAATTAAAAAAAAAAAGAGGCAAATGTGAATGGAATTGATTCTGGTTTTGAACTTGTGGCAGGAGAATCACAATAGGAAGTTGAGATACAAGGTTACCCGGACTGGAGTGGAGTAGCTGTTTCATTCCTGGGTGTATTTCTTGGGTTGTGTCAGGTAATCTTTTTTCACCCTGAATTCTGCGAAAGCTTATTCTTATTGTTGCATAAGGGGAGGGTTTTTCGTGTAGCTATTGTTTTTTCCATCTGGAATTCGGTGATAAGGAAAAATGAGAAAAGATTTCTCTAGAAACCCTATTATTGTGAAAGCAAATGGATGTTTTAATGAACTGCAGTTTTTTAAGTTGTAATTTTGAATTTTTTTTTTTAGTTGAAGCTTGATTTTGTAATTTCAGAAGAGCATAAATTCTTTGTGTTCTGAAATACTAGTTTGATTAATGAAATAACACTAAGCTAATAAGAAATCAGCTTTCATGACAGTTGATTTAGGCACTTTTAAATGTAACATACAAGCTTCCTAAATTTTCGAGGAAGATAGAATCTCTGATATATTCTACTTTGCACCAAATGACAACCTAGTCTTGTTATATCAGTGTTCTGGGGAGAATGTGGTGGTTGATGGATTTTGATTTTTCAATAATGACTTGAGTGTTTTTCATTTTGGCGAATATACAATCCCTTTTTTTTCAATCACATGCTTGCTTAGAAATCACAATATCAAAGATTCAGTTTGTCTATTATGACCTTTTAGTATTTATTTTTAACTGACATGCACTGGAGTTATTGGTTGCATTTGTACATATCTGACAGTCTTTTCCTCCATTCCAACCTCTTGTGATTCAACCATTTTTTATCAAAATGGTGTTGTTTTATAGTTCATTTTATATCATTGATGTTACGTCCTTCAAGTTAAAATACAAAAACCCTCATTCCTGGATTTTCTTCTTCTTCTTTGCTCATGACACTATGGGGAGGAGGGGAGGAAAGGGAATATCTTGATATTGGTTGGTCTGTCATCTGGCAAAGGAGACATTGTGAAAATATTTCCACTCAATTTTAGTTGTTATCTCTTCAGTGGCACCTGCATTGCAAGTTGACACCCTTTAGTTAGCTCATGGTCTTCCTATTGCACTATGTTCATTTACTTTATTACCGTAGTATAGGAGTTCACACTGTTGTTTCTTCTTTCTCCCTTTTTCTGAATATGTAGTACTTCACTTCTTGGCATGTCTTTGAAATGGAATTTTAATCATCACTGTTTTTCATATGAAAATTTCTATTTTGAGTTTTACATCTTAAGTAGGGTAAATTGCATTAACTTGCCCGGTGGTATGATATCTCTAATCCAACTCTTCAGTTTGAATAATTTATTGAAATAAAGTGATGTCTTATTTCAATAAGAATATGTCCAAATGCTAAGATGTTCGTGAGCTGATACTAACTCTTTTGAGCACAAGAGCTAGTTTGGAGAAAAATTATCACAGAATTGGGTAGTTTATCAGACGGGTTTAAGGTTGTTAAAGTGGTTGAATTTGGTGATATTCAAAGTTCAAATATTTGTTTCATTGCATGATATGATAGTACTGATGACAGTACAAAGATGCTAAATAGTGACTATCAAATTGGTAATTTTATGGGTCAATCGGAAACTAAAAGTCTAAACCAGAATAACTGTACAAATTCATTATTGAAGAAGAGAATGCATGAATGAAAACTAAGGCTTTATGTTTTATGAGAGGAAAAGGAAAAACTATATCTGAATTTTTTGGGAGCCTGAATAAATGGATAAAGATGGTTATAAACATGGAATATTTTTCTTGAGCGTATCTAATTCTGTATTTTATTTTGAGCAAACCTGAAATATATTAGGCACTTTTTTTGGCGGGGAGGGGGAGGGGAAGGGTTCTGTATGTATTTATGTATGTGCTGGGAAGGCACTGATCCTAAATTTTATATTTTGCGTAGTGGAAATATGAAAAAGGAATTTGATCCATTTTACTATCACTTTCTCACTGATCTCTCGTTGGTTTTCTCTCTGAAACTTGGGGAACAGATATGAGCCTCATCCTGCAGTTGATATGTTGAATATCTAGAAATCAAGGCATTCCAAGTGATGATTCTCGTAGTTGGAATGTTGGATATTCACGGTCACTTCTGAGCCGAGGATAGGTGATTTAGATGGGAACCCTGCTTAGGGTTTCCATGTGCCCTTTAACGTGGCTTGCCATTGCTACCTTTGCGGTGCCATGACCACTTGCTGTGTATTAATTTATTTGATTTGTGAGCTCGTGTAATTTCTCTATTGGATTTAGAAAGCTTAGGTAGGAAAGAGAAAGGAAATGGAATCAAATGGGTTTATTGGTGCTTTGATCCCTCTGTTTCTGAACTAGTATAATATCTTGTTAATTGGATTTTTCTCAGACCGTATCAACATAGATGAAACTGGGGGTTAGCATGGGAGTTCGGTGTTTTGAAAAATATCAAGATTGGACTGAATCGTCAAACTGAGATTAGACTGAACGGGTGGAGACTAAACTTAATTAGGGGAAAGTACTGTCATGTGGTTTTTTTTAGCAAATATATTTCAGTGATTTATTTATTAATAAAATTTTATTTTTTAATATAATATCATTTGCAAAGTGATATTAAATCTGTAATTTTGTTACATCTATATGATCAAATATTAGATTTTATACATTATTTTAACTAATTATGTATCTGAAATTTAAATATATAATTTTTCACTCTAAAAGCAAAATTTTTTTATTCACTTTTTATATATATTTGAATAAATTTTACAGTGATAGAAACAAAAATTATTCAAATATATATATAAAGTAAGAAAAGAACAAATTTATATTTAGGGTGAACAAATTATATACATATATATAATTACGTGAAATAATGTACAAAATCTGATATCAAGTTATATGGATGTAACAAAATTACGGATTTTATATCACTTTATAAATAATATTATACCACAAAATAAAGTTTTGTTAATAAACAACCAACAAAATCATCTTTACTAAAAATGAAAATTTCAAGATAGAATTTTGTATTTTTTCGATTGAATTATATTGAAAAAATTGATTTAATTTAGTTTTTTTATTTTAATTAATTTTGTCTGTTTTACTTTAACTTAATCTGGTCTTGATTTTAAATAAAAAATATATTTTAATGAAAAAATAAAATTTTATGTTTAAATAAATTAAAATCTCTCTAAAAATTTTAAAGTACTAATTTTATGCGGTAAATAATATTTTTTAAATTTGGATCATCCCGGTAAGATTTAGATTTTTGACTTGTTTGGATTGATTTTTAAACTTCGAATAAAAAGTTTGGGTTGACTTTTAAACATAGAATAAAAGCAAATCAATAAAGAACAATCTTGGTTAGAATTTTATTAAATTATCATTAATTATAAATATAATATTTATTTTTATTTTTTAAATAAATTTATTGTAATCTTATAATATAATTTTTTTGAATTTTAGAAGTAATAAATTATTCTAAAAAATGATCATAATGTAACTTATAAGTTTTAAAAATAATAAATTATTATAGAAAACTGAAATTGTTTATTAGAAAATATATTAATATTGCATTGGTGTTATTTCAATTATTTTATAATATATAATCTTTTGATGTGATAAAATAATTATTTATTTTTTTTAAATAATCAAATATTAATTTCATGTTTTCAGTTATTACATATGGATAAAAAATTTTATTTAGATATTTTTATTCACAAAATATATCATTTTTATTACTATATCTATATATATATATATATATATATATATATATATATATATATATATATATATA
>CATIWR010019802.1:0-20199 GCA_949677035.1 Omphalea diandra | reverse complement strand
CTCTCTCTCTCTTCTGGTGTCATATACATAGATGTGCATCAAGAAAAGTTTGATTGTGTGTAGGATGGATAAAACCTATATGCATATGTATTTTGAACATGAATGATATGAGTTATGTAAATGAAAATGGTCGTTACATTTTATGCCTTGTCAAAAACAAACTTATTTAAACTGGCTAATATCTTGTGGATCAATTGATCCACATGAGTACCAAACTCAAAAGCCAATTCCTTATGCCTTCTCACATTACTGTGATTTATCACTTTATAGGGGCAATTGATGAGGAAAATGAAAAATTCCTTACCAAAAAACTCCTCTCTTCTCAAAACTTTCTTGACCTCACTTACCTTATCAACGCCAAAACCATACACCCGGATACCTATGCTTATACCCTGGGTGCTATTGGGGCTAAGAAAATGGAAAGCTCCCAAGCCTCCAAGAGGAGGAGGCTCATCATAGAAGAAGGAGCACCTTTAGTAACCCCTCCTCAACCAAAATAAAAATCCAAACTATCTCTTGCCACCATTAATAGAGAGTTGGACAAGATGATGAGAATGATGAAAAGGAGATTCCTATTTCTCTCACATCTTCATAGTGACATGGTGGATTTACAAGAAAAGTTAGGTGTTCCTCCTTGCCATCTTTTGGACTACATATGAAGATACTCAAGAAGAAGAGGGCAATGAAGAAGTTGAGGATGGAGATGAAGTAGAAGGTACCAACAATGAGGAAGTCGAAGATACTTCTGGAGATGATGATGACTCTCTAACTTTCTAGACTAGGGATTTCTTATATTTTCTTTTTATTTTTAATTGTAAAACTTATGATCCCATAGTTGTTTATAAATAAATAATATATGTTTCTTTGCAATTCCTTGTCTTATGCGATTGATGAAATTTATTTTTATTGCATTCTTATTTTTCTCCTTATGAACACTTATTTATTTGTTATGCATGTATTCTTTTCCCTTATGAACCCTCTTTTTGATCTTGCCAAAGGGGAAGATATAGAAACAAGCTAAGTCTAAGGGGGAGAGAAAATAACTTGCAAATAATAACATAAGTTGAGGGGGAGCATCATACTATCATACTTAGGATTTTTATAAATTTCACTTTGAATGATTGAATGCCATACTTAGGAAATTTCATCTTAAGTATTCATTGAATCATATTACACTCCAACTTCACATTTCTGCATTATTTTCCCTTAGGATCAATCTAAGTTGTCAAAATAAAAAAGAGGGAGATTATTGGACTAGGATGGTTAATCCTATGTCTTGGACCTTTTTTTATCTTGACTAAGGAGATTGATCAATCCTAATGTTTTCAATTAAGTGTTGTTTTGTAGAATTTAGTTTTTCAAGTGAAAGTTGGTTGGAGTTCATAATCTTCAAGAAGATAAAGTTCATCCAAATTCGCAGTTAGTGACTTATAATTTGTGACCGTGACCTAGCTCAAGAATAGAGTGAAACTAGGCCAGACGAATTCGCGGGCATCATCTCTGCCGTGAATCATCCAAAGATGGGAGTGTCAAAGTCACATACGAATTCGCGGTCAGTGTCGAGTCTCATTCGCGACGATGAAATTCAGTGTCTAAGGAGGGAACCAAGTCCACAACCATAGTGTGCTAAGTGTCCTAGGTATCCGTTAAAGAATAAAATTCGCGAGGGCGACATTTTAGGTTGTGACCATGATTCAAGAAAAAGAAGATTGTCTTTCAAATAGAAGAATTTGTGTCCTGAGTTGCACCTTGTATAAAGAAGAATCGTGACTGCGACTTTTATGGGCAGCTAGAAAGCAATGACTATATTTTCTTGATGGACCAATGAGGAGATGACACGTGGACTAGTTGTTAGACACAAATGGGGTTTCTGCCGCAATTTTTAGCTCTCATATGGAAATTAGAAAGTCGCGACCGTAAATCCTCAGTGGCTACTGTGATTCTCGCCTGTCATACAATTAATGCAGAATCTGCCTAGCATGATTTAGAGATTTAATGATCTTTTTAGTGTAACGTCTCTCTGGTAGGTATGGGCTATAAATACTCCACCAAACAGATGTAATTGCAAGAAAATTCATTAACTTGTAACAAAACTCTTGCACTTTTGCTACTCATTCTTCATATTCTTTAAGTGATTGTTTGGTGTGAGCATAAACACCAATTGTAATAGGTTTAGTGTGAGCCTATAAAAACACTAAAGAAAAGTTTTAGTGTGAATCTGTGAAAATACTTAAGAGAGGTTTTAGTGTTAGCTTTAGAAAATACTTGTAAGAAAGGTTGTTGTGTGAGCCTAGAAAATACAAAGTGTAAAAGTTGGGTGTGAGCTTGGAAACACCATTTTAAGTGAGTGAAAAACTCAATTGCAGAGAATTGGGGAATGACGTAGGGTTGATTATACCGAACCACTATAAATCTTGTGTCTTCTCTTCTACTCTCTTCTTTATCCTCTTTTAATTTTTTTTAAACACTAATTAAACCCCCCCCGCTTCTTGGTCCCTAGGGCCAAGAATTTACTAAGGTATTGAGGAGAAGAATTTATTATTTCTCTATAGAAATATGGCTTCACTCATTGGCTATTTACTTTAAATGAATTTTCATATATTCCTTTCTATTCCACAGCTCTATGCGGAAACACTTGAATTACTATGAATGGTTTAGACCATTAAGATTTTAGCTTTCTTGGGAAAAGATTCAACCTAGAATTAAATAATAAAACATGCAGTCCCACTTTAATTGAACATTTATGAATGTGATTGTTGTGCAACAACTTCATTTTCTCATTATAAATTCTGGCACTTTCATAAGCATCATGCGAATTTCATCCTACTTATTCAACTGAAGGTGACACTTTTCTTTAGCCTTTTTTAGGTCAAAATTTAGGAAACTTATAGCCCAATATGCTTTGTGAGATTTTCCAAAGACAAACCAATAAGGAAACATTCCCAAAGGTGTCTTGCATGTTATCCTATATGCCTATAATGCACCATCCAACTTTTATGACTAATCCTTTCTCTAATTGGACCTTATTTTCTCCAAGATATGCTTTAGTTCCCTATTTGAAATTTCCACTTGTTCATTAGTTAGTGGATGATATAAGGTGGCAATCTTATATGTGACTCCATATGTCTTGAGCAAAGTTTCAAATTGCCTGTTGTAGGAATGACTTCCTTCATCATTTATAATCACTCTAGGCATCCTAGACCTTGAGAAAATGAATTTCTTAATGGACCGAGTCACCACCTTAGCTTCATTTATTGGTGAAGCAAGTGCTTCCACCCAGTTTGATGCATAATATACTACAACTAAGATGTAGAGTTGCCCATAAGAGGGAGGAAACGACCCTATAAAATCAATACCCCACACATCAAATAATTCCATTTTAAGAATGTTATTCAATGGCTTCTCTTGGCTTCTATCCATCTTTTAGCAATGATCACATGAATGTATAAATTTTCATGTATCCATAAACATTATTGGCTAATAGAAACCACTTTACAAGATCTTTGCAACTATTTTGGTGGTGTTGAAATGTCCAGCACTCACCAAAGAATGATAATCTGTTAGAATACCTTGAATTTCTTCCTTAGGCGATAATGTGTTAGAATACCCTGAATTTCTTCCTTAGGCATACACCTCTTAATAAGGCCATTAGCATAATGCTTGTAAATAAGAGATTCCTCTAAAAAATAATGTATACAATTTGCCAAAAATTTCTTTTTTTGCTGGTATGACATATATGAAGGTACAATTACACTCATAATGTAATTGACAATGTTTGTATACTAAGCTGTTCCAACATTAATCACAAATAACTATTTATTTGGAAATTCTTCCTTGATTTCCAAACTATTGTTTCCACTTTCCTTAGGCTGAATTCGAGACAAATGGTTGGCAATAACATTCTCGATCCCCTTTTTATCCCTAATTTCAAGATCAAATTCTTGCAATAAAAGTAGCCAGTGGATTAGGTGAGTCTTAACATCATTCTTGCTCAATAAGTACTTGATTATATCATGGTCTATATATATTATGATCTTGGAACCCACCAAATATGACTTGAACTTGTTAAATGCTGCACTATGGCCACAAACTCTTTCTCCATAGTGGCATAATTGACTTGAGGTTTATTAAGCGTTTTGCTAACATAATATATCACATGTATTAGTTTATACCTTTTATGGACCAAGATAACTTCGTTAGCAGAGTCACCCGTACCGCAAATGAGCTCAAATGGTTGGCTCCAATCCGGGGCTGCTATGATAGGTGTTGAAACTAAGGCTTTTTTCAACTTGCAAAAATCATTAAAGCACTCTTGGTCAAAATGAAAAGCAACATCTTTATTAAGAAAATTACAAAGAGGTTTTGTAATCTTAGAGAAATCTTTAATAAAATGATAGTAAAGTCTCGCGTGACCAAGGAAACTCTACACCCCTTCAATGAATGTAGGTGGAGGCATCTTTTCAATGATCTTTATTTTCACTTTATCCACCTCAATGCCTCTTACAGACATTGTGTAGCCAAATACCACACTTTCTTGTACTATGAAATGACACTTCTCCCAATTCAAAACTAGGTTCATGTCCCTGTAAGACTATGGATAGATTAGCTAAACATGCATCAAATGAATCTCTAAATACTGAAAAAATCATCCATAAAAATTTTCATAGTTTCTCAATAAAATCGTTAAAAATTAACATCATGTATAGTTGAAATGTAACCGGTGCATTATACAAACCAAATGACATTCTCTTACAAGCAAATGTGCCATAATGATAAGTTAAGGTGGTTTTCTCTAGATCTTTTGGAGCAATAAGAATTTGATTATATCTAGAATAACCCATTTAAAAAGAACTAATAGGCACGACCCGAAAGCCTTTCAAGTATTTGATCAATGAATGGCAAGGGAAATTATCTTTTCAAGTGGCCTTATTAAGCTTCCTATAATCTATATACACTCTCCACCCGGTAACCGTTCTTGTGGGAATCAATTCATTTTGTTCATTAGTAACTGTAATCATCTCACCTTTCTTAGGCACAATTTGCACGAGACTTACCCATGAACTATCAGAGATTGAGTATATAACACCTACATCAAAAAGTTTTAAAATTTCAGCCTACACTGCTTCCTTCATATTGATATTATATACTCCTTGAGAATTCTATGCATGCAAAAAGAGGGACTAATTCCTCTTATATCACTAATAGTCCATCCTATGGATCTCTTCCTTTTTCTTAACACTCTCAACAACTTTTCCTCATACAATTTATTTAAATGAGTTGAAATAATCACAAGTAAAGTTTGATTTTCACTAAGAAAATCATACCTTAGATGAAGAGGAAGAGGTTTAAGCTCCAAAATTAGAGCCTTTTTAATGAAAGGAGGAGGGGGGGAGGGGGAGGGAGGAAGTCTTACCTTGTCCTAATTCCTCAAAATTGATATGTTTAAATAAAGGATTTGCTTCCAAGAAATAGCTTGCACTTGCAATCTCATAATTATCATGTGATGGCGATGCCCCTTGAACCAAGTAGCTTCAAGTAGGTCTTTATGATGGTCTTTTTAAAATACTTCTTGCATTAAACTATTTAACACATCTACTATATTGCATTCCTCAATGGGATAAAGCTATTTTATTGCCTTGAAAACATTGAACTCTAAAGATTCTCCCATCACATTCATGGTGAGTTTGCCATTCTTCATATCGATGACAACCATCGCAGTGGCCAAGAATGGTCTTCAAAGGATCAAATGGTAATCATTTTAAGCAACACATCAACTCTCAACTAACAATAATCATATATGAATTAACAAAGGTGAAAGAGAAGAACCTGTTGAAGTTAATCCAATATACTTTCATCAATCATTCTAAGTTCCCTTTTGGTGAATTGCATCCTTTCATCACAAAAAGATTTAGTAAAAATATTTGCTAATTGATAGTTAATATCAACAAATTCTAATACAATATCACCATTATTAACATGATCCTTAAGAAAATGATGTCTTATATTAATATGCTTACTCCTAAAATGTTATATGAGATTCTTAGACAAGTTGATGACACTAGTGTTATCATACTTGATGGCTACTTGATTTACAATAGCCTTGTAATTAAGAAGTTGTTGCTTCATCCATAGGATTTGAGCATAACCAAGACTTGCTGCAACATACTCGGCTTCATAGTTGACAAAGCAACTAAATTTTGCTTTTTACTTCTTTAAGACACTAAACATTGACCAAGCAATTGACTTGTGCTTGAAGTACTCTTCTATTTAAGGTGCACCAAGCAAAATCAACATATGAAAATGCATTTAACTCAAATGAAGAACTCTTAGGATAACAAAGTCCTAAGTTAGGAATACCAATAAGGTATTTGAGTATTTGTTTCATAGCATGCAAATGTGAATCCTTAGGACTATATTGATATCTTGCACATATGCACACACTAAACATAATATTAGGCCTAGATGTTGATAGATAGAGTAGGCTACCAATCATACCTCTACACAACTTTTGATCAACAACCTTACCATGTTCATCCATGATTAACTTGATGTTGGTGCTCATTAGAGTTTTGCACGATTTTAAATTCTACATGTTGAATCTTTTGATTAGCTTCCTTGTATATTTGGCTTGATTGATGAAAATTCCTACCTTTCCTTATTTGATTTGTAATCCGAGAAAGGATTTGAGTTCTCCCATCATATTCATCTTAAATTCACTTTTCAATACTTTGAAAAAATCTTCACATAAGCAAACATTAATGGCACCAAATATGATATTATCTACATATATTTGCACTAGTAATAAGTCTCCATTCTTCTTTTTAGATAAGAGTGTTATGTCTACCAAACCCTTGGAAAACCCTTTCTTTATAAGAAAGTTGCTTAACCTTTCATACCAAGCTCTTGGAGCTTGCTTCAAGCCATATAGGGCTTTGGTGAGTTTGAACACATGGTTAGGAAAGCAATGACTTTCAAAATCGAGGGGCTGTTCAATATATATTTCTTCATCAATATTGCCATTAAGGAAAACACTTTTGACATCCATTTGATATAATTTAAAATTCATATGAGATGCAAATGCAAGCAAAATCCTAATAGCTTTCAATCTTGCTACTGGTGCAAAGGTCTCATCAAAGTCAATTTCCATTTCTTGGTTATAGCCTTTGGCTACTAATTAAGCCTTATTTCTAATAATGGTTCCATGCTCATCAAACTTATTCCTAAAAACCTATTTGATTCCAATAATGGAATGTTTTTGAGGTCTAGGAACTAAAGTCCATACTTTATTCCCCTCAAATTGATTAAGTTCATCTTGCATAATAAACACCCAATGTTCATCTTTAATGGCCTTATCTATGGTTTTAGGCTCAATAAAGGAAATAAAAGCAAGATTGGTACATACATTTCTAAATGATCTAGTTGTTGCCCAACTTGAAGGATCACTAATGATGAGATTTCTTGGTTGATCTTTCTTGAAGACCTAGTCCCTTTCTAGCTAAGGTTGCTCTTCATTTGAAGTAGGAAGAGGTTGATCTATATTTTCTTCACTCCTTTCTTCCCTTCTTTTCGAATTTTCAGCTCACTCATAAGACCTATGAGATCATCAACATCTTCTTCTATTCTTGAAGAAGTGGGGTTAGATTCAACAAATACAACATGTATAAACTCCTTAACAACAAGTGTTCTCTTATTGAATACTCTATACCCTTTGTTGGTAGTAGAGTATCTAAGGAAAATTCCTTCATCGAATTATGGAGTCAAACTTGCTAAGGTTGTCTTTAGTGTTTAGAATAAAACACTCGCAATCAAAGACTCTAAAATATGTAATCTTGGGCTTTATATTGTTCCACAACTCATAGGGAGTTTTCTTTAATAAGTGCCTGATGAAGACTATATTTAAGGCATAACGAGAAGTGTTTATAGCTTTAACCTAAAAATACTTTGGAAGATTGTACTCATTAACATGGTCCTAGCCATCTCTTGAAGAGTTCTATTCTTCCTTTATACCCCATCATTTTTTTATGGTGTTCTAAGAGTTGAGAAGTGTTGGACTAGGTTGGTTCAACCTAAGTCATGAACCTATTTTGATCTTGACAAAAGAGATTGATTAGTTTTAATATTTTCATAAGTGTTGTTTTGATGATTTTAAGTTAGATTTTTTTTAATTGAAAGTAAGATGGTATTCAAAATCTCCAACAATGTAAAGATCATCCAAATTCAGGGTGTGTGTATGGTAAATCGCGACTGCGAATCAATCACCGGAAAGGATAAAGCTAGGCTAAAGGAATTCGCAAGCTATTTCGCTGCTGCGAACTATCCAAAGTCTACAAAGTTTTAGTTATAGAGGAATTCATGATGAATGTTGCGACTGCAACTTTCATAGTGACAATATAGGGAAGCAAAGCCATAGCCACAACAAGCTAGGTGTCCCAAGTATTCGTTGAAAGATAAAAAATCATGAGGGCAAAAATTCAGTAGCGATTGTGACTGCGACTCAAGGAGTTGAAGCTTCCTTACCAAATAGAGAAATTCATGGGCTTAGTCGCGCCCAAGACTTAAGTATCTCACGACCACGACTTTTGATAGTAGTTAGAACACAACAACTATATTTTCCTGGATAACCAATAGAAAGCTGATACGTGGACTAACCATTAGACACAGACGAGGTTTTTTGTTGAAATTTTTTGCTCCATAATGGAAATTAGAAATTCGTGACCACGACTTCTGTATGACAAACATCTAATGCTAAATCTGCCTAGCACATATTGAAGATTTGTTGATAGTTTTAGTCCAACATCTCTTTGGTGGATATAAGCTATAAATAGTCCACCAAACATATGTAAATGCAAGAGAATTCATAAATTTGTAACCAATCTCTTGCTAACTTGCTATTCAATCTTTCAATTCTCATTTTTGTTATTATTTGGTGTAAGCAATAAACACCATTGTAAGAGATTTTAGTGTGAGCCTTGAAAACACTTGTAAGAGGTTTTTGTGTGAGCCTTGAAAACACTTGTGAGAGGTTTTAGTATGAGCCTTGAAAACACTTGTAAGAGGTTTTTGTGTGAGCCTAAAAAATATAAGGTGTAAGGTTATTGTGTGAGCCATTAACGCAAGTTGTAAAAGTTTAGTGTGAGCTTGGAAACACCTATTGAGCTGAGTGAAATACCTAATTATAGAGAATTGGGGAGTAGACGTAGGGTTATTTAATACCCGAACCACTATAAACACTTATGTCAATTTCTTTCCTTTCTTACTCATCTTCTTAAACATATTAACCCTCTTTTTAATTCATAAATTAAGCAACAATTCAATCATCCCTTTTTAGTGGCCTAGGCCAATAAGTGGTATCATAACCAAGTCTCATTAAAAAATATCTTAATTGGGTAAGTAAAGATCAATGACGTAAGAAGGAATCCACTCACACCTCAAGCCTTACTTTGATGGAGCTGACTATACTCATTGAAAGTATAGGATGAAGATTTATCTTGATACGGATGTGTTGGATTTATGGGATGTTGTTGTTAAAGAATGGAAGCCACCCACCAAAGTGGTGGATGGGAGTGAAGAACTAATCCCTAGAGAAGAATGGGTTGAAACACGTCGAAAATCTAATGGCAAGAATAAAAAAGCCATAACAATCCTTCTAAGTTCTCTCTCAAGAGAAGAAATTGGAAGGGTTCAACATTGCCAAACTACCCATGAGATTTGGAAAACATTGGAGAACTATCATAAAGGCACCACCTTGGTGACATCCAGTCGACTAGAGATGTATGTGACAGAGTAGGAGTTATTCATGATGAAGAAGGATGAGACCATCACTAATGTCACCAATAGACTTCTAGCAATCGTCACCAACATGAAGAAGTTTGGTAGGATTCTCACAAATCATGAGGTAAACTCTAAAATTCTAAAGTCTTTGCCTCTCAAGAAATTTGTTGCTAGAGTGTGTAGTATCCAAGAATACAACTCGAAAATAGGAAAGGTGCCAATGGATGTCTTGATAGGCAAACTCTTAACTCATGAGTTGGCCTTAAAGAAAGATTAAAAGATAAAGAAAATGAGGGGCTAAGGAGAAAAATCTGAAAAGCAAGAAGGAAAGACCTTAGCACTCAAGTCTACATCTAAAGAAAAGGAAGTGGAGGTTACTTCAAGTGAAGAACAAAGTGACAAGGAGGAAGATGAACAAGCAATGCTCTCTAGAAAGACTAAGGAGCTTATTAGAAGAAGAAAAGAAAGAAGGAACTTTAAAAAAGCTACTCCTAATCCCAAAGAGAGATCAACCGAAGTCACTTGCTTGAGTATGGCAAGCAAGGCCACATTAAGTATAATTGTCCAAAGTTAAAAAAGAAGAAGAAAGGGGACAAAGAGAAAAGGAAGAGCTTTAAAGCCACTTGAGATGATAGCTCAAGTGAGGATGAGAAAGATGAGGAGATTGCCAATATATGTTTTATGGCTCAAAAGGATTCTCGTAATGAGGTAAGCACTTCATCTCATTCTCATTCTGATTATAATGATTTAAATGATGTAGATGAAGAGCTTCTAGAAGCTCTCACAATGAGATGTGACAAATATAAGTCATAAATGAAGACTTACAAGACAAAATGCTCAAAATTAGAAGATGATTATAAATCCCTCAATGATCTTATAAGTGAATTGAGGGCTTCAAATGAAGAACTCAAAAAGTCAATGGAAAATCTTTCTAAATCATCTTCATCATTAGCTTCATTAAGAAAAGAGAATGGCCCTCTAAAGGGAGAAGTCATTGAGCTTAAAAGCGCTATCTCAAAATTTCATAAGGGTAAGGAAGCTTTGGATACACTTATAGTATCACAAAGGCTTTCCTTAATTAGGGATGGTCTAGGATTTAATAAAGCCTCAACCTCCACATCTACACTCACTGCATTTGTTAGAGCAACATCACCTTAAACTTCAAGTATTGAGGCCATTGGGAAGAGAGGTGCTCCTAACACTAAGCCATCTATGCCTAATGGCAAAGGTGAAGCCCTTAAGGCTCAAGAGTCAAGGCTTAAAGAGCAAATCATGCTTACATGTGCAACAAGAAGCATGCTAAAACACAAAATCATAAAAATTTCTCTTCTACTCCTCATCACTCATGCACTTGCATACACCTTCATAACCAAAGTATGAGAAGCTACTACTCATCCTAAGATTATGCATAAGAGAAAGATTCACATATCTAAACTCCAATGTCATTATTGCATGAGGTATGAACATATTAATGTTTATTATTACATTAGGAAGGCTCATCTTAAATTGAAGAACCCTTCAATACCTAACCCCTTGGGACCCAAGTACGCTTGGGTACCAAAGAAGAGATTATTTATTTGTGTTGTGTAGGGATGTTTGGCAGCCACTAATGAATCAAATGATTGACATATGGATAGTGGATGCTCAAAGCACATGACAAGCAATAGGAAGCTATTCATGGCCTTGAAAGAAAAAGAAGGTGGCAATGTCACATTTGGTAACAATGCTAAGGGTAAGGTAATTGACATTGGAACCATTGGTAAGAATGGTTGCTCTTTAATTAATGATGTTTTGTTAGTTGATGGCTTCCAACATAATTTATTGAGTGTAAGTCAATTATGTGACAAAGATAATAAAGTCACCTTAAACCTTAGAGAATGCCGAGTTACCATATTAATAGATAAAAAGGTTATTTTTAAGGGTGAAAGGAAAAGCTATATGTACTCAATTGACTTAGACAATTTGGCTAATAATTCTTTTAAGTGTCTTTTGTCTGTTAGCAATGAAGCTTGGCTATGGCATAAAAGTCTTGGACATGCTAGCATGAAGCTCTTACAAAGCTTATCTAAAGGAAAACTAATGAAAGGTCTTCCCAAGCTATGTTTCTCAAAAGATAAGACATATTTTCCTTGCCAAATGGGCAAGCAACATCAATCTTCTTCCAAGCTAAAAATGTTGAAAGTACATCTAAACCTCTTCAAAAAATTCATATGGACTTTATAGGACTTACTAGGAGTGTTAGTTTAGGTGGAAAACATTATGCAATAGTCCTAGTTGATGACTATTTTAGGTTTTCTAGGGTATCCTTTTTAGCTCATAAGAATGATACCTTTGATGCTTTCAAATGCTTTACAAAAAGAATTTAAAATGAAAAAGGGTTACTCCATTTCTTCTATAAGAAGTGACTATGGAAAAGAATTTCAAAATGAGTCTTTTAAAACTTATTATTTGGAGAATGAAATTTTTCATAACTTTTCAACCCTTAGAACACCACAACAAAATAGTGTTGTAGAGAGGAAAAATAGAACACTAATAGAAATGGCTAGAACTATGCTCAATGAGTATTCTTTACCAAATTACTTTTGGGTCGAAGCCATTAATACTTCGTGCTATGTTACAAATAGAGTTTTCAAACAACCCATTCTGAATAAAATATCTTATGAGCTATGGAATGGTAGAAAACCCAAGATATCATACCTAAAAGTATTTAGATGCAAGTGCTATATATTGAATACCAAGGATAATCACTCAAAAACTAATGAGGGGATATTCTTAGGCTATTCCACCTTTAGCAAGGCCTATAGAGTCTTTAACAAAAGTTCTATGATTGTTGAAGAGCCTATGAATGTTGTTTTTGATGAATCTAGTAAACTTGATCTTAGGAAAGGTTCTTTTATTGATGATCTTGTAGGTGACTTTGAAAAATTAGAATTGGAGCACACTACAAGAGAGGAAGACGAAGACAAAGATAAAGGTGAATCATCAAGAGTAGATGAGGAACTACAACATCAATAAGAAGCATTGCCAAGTCAAGATCTACCCAGGGATTAGAGGTTCTTCAAGCATCACCCCAAAGGCTTAATTATTGATGATACTTCAAGAGTTGTAAGTACTAGATCTCAACTTAAACTTTTAGATAATAACCTTGCCTTTGTTTCTCAATTTGATCCAAAATCAATTGATGAGACTTTTGATTATGAAAGTTGGGTAATTGCTATGCAAGAGGAACTCAACCAATTCGAGAGAAACAATGTATGGGAACTTGTTCCTAGGCCTAAGGAACACCCAATTGTAGGTTACAAATGGTAGTTTAGAAACAAGTTAGATGAGCAAGGATTCATCACTAGGAATAAAGCTAGATTGGTTACAAAAGGTTACAACTAAGAGAAAGGCATAGACTATGATGAATCACCCCTGTTATAAGGTTATAGGCCATTAGGGTTCTTTTAGCCTATACATGTCATATGAATTTTAAAATTTTTCAAATGGATGTCAAAAGTGCTTTTCTAAATGGGGTTATTGAGGAGGAAGTTTATGCTGAACAACCTCCTGATTTTTAATCACATGGTTTTCCAAATTATGTTTTTAAATTGAATAAAGCTTTATATAGGTTGAAACAAGCTCCAAGAGCTTGGTATGAAAGGCTTAGTTCATTTCTTTTGAAAAATGATTTTAAAAAAGGAAAGGTGGACACTCTCTTATTTGTAAAAAGGCACAAACATGATACACTTATAGTATAAATCTATGTTGATGATATCATTTTTAGTGCTACTAATGAATCCCTTTGTGAGGATTTTGCTAAGTGTATGACTAAGGAATTTGAAATGAGCATGATAGGAGAGCTCAAGTTTTTCCTTGGTCTACAAATCAAGCAAACCAAAGAAGGGATCTTTATCAACCAATCCAAATACATAAAGGACATAGTCAAAAAGTTTGGCATGAATGGATACAAAGTAGCAAAAACACCCATAAGTGGTACCATCAAACTGGATAAAGATGAATCGGGTAAGACAGTTGATGAAAAGAGATATCGAGGTATGATCGGTTCTCTACTTTATCTTATTGCTTCAAGACTTGACATTATGTTTAGTGTATGTATGTGTGTTGGATTTAAATCCTCTCTCAAAGAATCATATATATATATATATATATTAGATTTCAATCCTCTCTCAAAGAATCATATTTAAGTGCTGTCAAAAGAATTTTCAAATATTTGCATGACACATTGCACTTAGGACTATGGTATCCTAGGGATTCATCTTTTAGTCTCATAGGCTATTCAAATGCGGATTACGCTGGTAGTCTTTTAAATAGAAAAAGTACTTCTGGAACTTACCAATTTATAGGAGAATGCTTAGTGTCTTGGTTTAGCAAGAAGCAAGTTTCAGTTGCCTTATCCACCGCTGAAGCCGAATATGTCACTGCAGGTTATTGTTGCACCCAAATGCTTTGGATGAAATAACAATTAAAGGATTATGGAAAAATTGTTGATCACATTCCTATCAAATGTGACAACACTAGTCCAATTTATCTCTCCAAGAATCCCATCCAACACTCTAGGAGTAAACACATAGACATTAAGCATCATTTTCTTAGAGATCATGTTTAAAATAGTGATGTAGAGTTAGAATTTATAGACACAACTTATCAAATTACAGATATTTTTACTAAACCTCTTAATGAAGAAAGGATAAACTTC
This sequence comes from Omphalea diandra, assembly GCA_949677035.1. Taxonomy (NCBI): domain Eukaryota; kingdom Viridiplantae; phylum Streptophyta; class Magnoliopsida; order Malpighiales; family Euphorbiaceae; genus Omphalea; species Omphalea diandra. Next base: position 5,729 of record CATIWR010019802.1, on the reverse strand, counting down.
ATTAAAAGAGAATTGGGAATGCTTGATGGAAGCTTCCTAAAGTGAAAAGTTTGATATTTTGTTTGATTCCTATATGTATTGGTTGTATGTGATATTAATCATTGGATGTCTTAATTTTACTTGCAATTATGCTTTTCTATGTCAAATTGCATAAATTAAGCATCAATATATTAATGTGGATCATAACTTTAATTGTTACATTTAGCTTTTTCATGATTATCCTTCTTGCCTTGTAATTTGCAGTCGCTATCCTTGACTTACAGTGGCAAATTAAAGGTTCATATCACCTGGCTGACAAACGTCAATTTGTAGTTGCAAATTTTACTCTATATCGGTAATTTAGTCAAAAATTCAAATTTCTAACCGTTGGACGTGCCGATTCCCGAGGATTTTTGTCCGTTACTCACATTTTTCAGAATTAGCGATCGCGACTATGGATTTAATGGTTGCGAATTCTAGTAACTACCATAAAATTAAGTGATTTAACTGTCAACCATTTCCAACTCTTCATTACTCCAATTATAGCCATTTTTAGCCATTTTCACACTCTTTAAATGGTTATATAAACCCCCTAAACAATGATTTTTATCACTTCATTCTACTCCAAATCAATTATCTCTTTCCATATTCTCTAAATTCTCTAAATCTGTCTACTTTCTCAATGGCTCCCAAGAAGATTTTTAGAGCAGAGAAAGGCAAGGCAGTAGCCTAACCATCTGTACCTCTAGCCCTTCATCTTATGAAAGGAATCACAAAGGAGGAGAAAGAACATTTTAAAACTAGCTCTTCTAAAATCATCCTCCCAAACAAAATACCATCTACCTTTCTGCTGGGGACCCTTAGGATCAACAATGAGATGCGAGCATTCCTCTCCAACTTGGGATGGAACGAGTTCATTTTTCAGGATGAATTCGATTATGAGGAAGTCGTAAGGGAATTCATATGGAATTCATGTGCACGGTGACACTAAGTCGCAAAGCAGAATCATAAGCAGGGTAATATGGGTTAGTATTTCATGCTTTTGGGGATCCTTATTTTATTACTTTGAGCAATTATCAAACCTCTTTAACCTTCACGTCATAGAAAATATCCCATTCATTATCTTCGCACTTGACTTAATCTATTCTGAGTTTTGGTCTAAAATTTCAATTGAGACCAAATACGACCCAAAAACTTCCCTAGTCAAGTACATTAAAACCCTCCCCTTTTGGATACTCCATCGTATCATCACCTTTTCCGTAAATGCTCGAGGTGATGGTAATGATAAAGTGTCTTGAAAGGATCTAGCCTTCTTGTTCTGCCTTGTTAAAAACAAACCTATCCAAACTGGTCGCTATCTTGTGGATCAATTAACCCACATGAGCACCAAATCAAAGAACCAATTCCTCCTTCCATCATATGTGACAACAATCTACCACTTTGTTAGAGCTCTTAATGAGGAAAATGAAACATTCCTCACTAAGCAACTCCTCCCTACTCAAAACTTTCTTGACCTCACCTACTTGATTAATGCCAAAGCCATACACCCGGACACATATACATATACCCTGGCTGCCTTTGGGGCCAAGAAAATGGAGACATCTTAAGCCTCCAAAAGGAAGAGGCTCATTATTGAAAAAGGAGCCCTACCAGTCCCTCCTCCTCAACCAAAACCCAAAACCAAACTATCTTTTGCCACTATCAACCGCAAGTTAGACAAGATGATGAGAATGATGAAAAGGAGATTCCTTCTCATCTCCCACCTTCACAGTGATATGGTAGATTTGTAAGAGAAATTGGGTGTTCCTCCTTGCCATCTTCCTAATTTTGCTGAGTATAAGGATACCCTCGAAGAGGAAGGAAAAGAAAAAGTTAAAGAAGACAACGAAGCTAAAGGCGAAGGCAACAATAACGAAGAAGACAATTCTGGAGATGATGATGACTATCCAATCTTCTAGAATAGGTTTTCTTTCTATTTTGTCTTTGTTTTATTAACGTAAAGTTGTTGATTTTGTAGCTCGCTTATAAGTACATAAAGATGTTTGTTTTTTGAAATTCTGTCTTATGTGAATGATTGAATTTGCCTTTATAATTGCAATTCTTATGTCTTTGCTCTTTATGAACACTTATCTATTTGTTATGCATTTGTTCTTTTCCCTTAAAAACCCTCTTTTTGATATTGCCAAAGGGGGAGAGAAAAAATCAAAAAAGAATCTAAGGGGGAGAGAAAATAATTTGCATGTAAATAGCATCAGTTGAGGGGGAGCATTATAGTCATACTTAGAAATTTCACTTTGAATGATTGAATGTCATATTTAGAAAATTTCACTTTGATATTTCTCTAGAAATTTTTAAGTATTCTTTGAATCATTCACCATTCCAATTTCACAACTTCAAAACTCATGTATTTATTTTCCCTTAGAATCAATCTAAGTTGTCAAAATAAAAAAGGCAGAGATTGTTGGACTAGGTTGGTTCAACCTAAGTCATGAACCTCTTTTGATCTTGATAAAAAAGATTAATCAGTTATAATATTTTCATAAGTGTTGTTTTGCAGATTTTAAGTTAGATTTTTTTTTATTAGAAGTAGGATGGTATTCCAAATCTCTAACAATGTAAAGATCATTCAAATTCTCAATGTGTGTATGGTAAATCGCGACTGCGAATCTATCATATGAAAGGATAATTCGTGGGCTATTTCACTGCTGCGAACCATCCAAAGTTTACAAAGCTTTAGTCACAGAGAAATTCGTGTTGAGTATCGTGTTAGGGCCGCGATCGCGACTTTTATAGTGACAATAGAGGGAAGCAAAGCCACAACCATGACATGCCAGGTGTTTGTTGAAAGATAAGAAATCATAAAGGCAAAAATTTAGTAGCGACCACGACTCAAAGAGTTGAAGCTTTCTCACCAAATAGAGGAGTTCGCAGTCTCAATCACGCCCAGGACTTAGGTATCTCGCAACCGCGACTTTTGATAGTGGTTAGAACACAATGACTATATTTTTCTGGACAACCAATGGAAAGCTGACATGTGGACTAGCCATTAGACACAGATGGGGTTTTCTGCCTAAATTTTTGGCTCCATAATGGAAATTAGAAATTCGTGACTATAAAATGGTAGTGGTGAGCGTGAGTTCTGTCTGACAAGCATTTAATGCTAAATCTGCCTAACACATCTTGAAGATTTATTGATAGTTTTAGTCCAATGTCTCTTTGGTGGATATGAGCTATAAATACTCCACCAAACATATGTAAATGCAAGAAATTCATAAATTTGTAACTAATCTCTTGCTAACTTGCTACTCAATCTTTCAATTCTCATTTTTGTGATTGTTTGGTGTAAGCAATAAACACCATTATAAGAGGTTTTAGTGTGAGCCTTGAAAACACTTGTAAGAGATTTTAGTTTGAGCCTTGAAAACACTTATAAGAGGTTTTAATGTGAGCCTTGAAAGCACTTGTAAGAGATTTTTGTATGAGTCTAGAAAACACAAGATGTAAGGTTATTGTGTGAGCCATAAACACAAGTTATAAAAGTTTGGTGTGAGCTTGAAAACACCTATTGAGCTAAGTGAAATACCCAATTGTAGAGAATTAGGGTGTGGACATAGGGTTAGTTAACACCCGAACCACTATAAACATTTGTGTCAATTTCTTTCTTCTTCTACTCATCTTCTTAAACTCATTAACCCTTTTTTTAATTCATAAATCGAGCACCAATTCAACCCGCCCTTCTTGGTGCCCCAGGCCAACAAAAAGTTATGTGAGATACCATACTCATCACAAAAGCTATGAAACTTAGCATTCTCAAACTCTCCTCTATGGTCACTTCTAATGGTAAGATTTTTAAATCCTTTTAGTTTTGAATTCTATTGGCAAAGGTCTTAAAGACATAAAAACAAAAGTCCTTGTGAGGGAGCAACAATACCTAAGTATACCTAGGGTAATCATCTACTATGACAAATGCATAATGCATGCCTACCAAGTTAGACACTCTAGTGGGTCCAAATAGATCCATGTGAAGTAATTATAAAGGTTTAGATGAACTTAACTTGTTCTTAGCTTTGAATGAAAAACTTACTTGTTTTCCCTTTTGACATGCTTCACAAACTCCTTTTTTTGCAAACTTGATTTCAGGTTTGATTTCAGGCAGACCTTCAACCAAGTTTCTCCTTTGCAGCTTATTAAAGAGTTTCATGCTAGCATGTCCTAGCCTCTTATGCCAGGTTTTACCTTCATCCATTATAGATACTAGACACTTTGCATCATGGTTAATAAGGGAATTTAAATCAATGACATAAAGGTTAAGAATTCTCCTACTAATAAACAAAATTTTATTGTCACTCATCCTTGACACATAGCAAGCTTGTGGTTTAAACATAACTCTGAGGCCTTTGTCACAAAATTGAGTTACACTTAGTAAATTGTGTTTGAGTCCATCAATAAGTAATACTTTATCAAGGATAGGTGAGTCAACATCCTTATCAACTTTACTTATGCCAATGATTTTGGCTTTTCTGTTGTCTCTAAAGGATACATTTCTAAGTCCTTTAGTTTCACTAATGAAAAACTTCCTTTCTCCTATCATGTGATTTAAACATTCGCTGTCAAGATACCATTCTTGCTTTCCAACCTGAGATTTCTAGGACATATATAAAATAAAGAGAATCAAGTCTTACGTACCCAAATCTTCTTGGGTCCTAGAGGATTAGATCTTGCCATCTTCTCATCATGCATTTTAAAATGGTAGTGATAGACAGTATGACTATATATACCATAATAGAAAAACTCACCATCAAAGTGCACCGCTGTCCTATTTCTTGGTGGAGCATGCACATAGTGTCTTGTTGGACTAGGATGGTTAATCCTAAGTCTAAAACTTCTTTTGATCTTGACAAAGAAAATTGATCATCACTAATATTTCAAATAAGTATTGATTTTGCAGAAATAAATAAATCTCTCAAGAAGAAATGAAAGGAGTTGATAAACTCCAAAGTGACATGTAAATCGCGACCGCAATCTAGGATTCGCGACCGCGACACATGTTAAGACATGCTGAAATTCAAACAGGTGAAATAGTGAAGCCATTCTCGACCACGACCTATGGAAAAAAAGAAGCCTATAATGTGACAGACGAATTCGCGGTGATTGTCACGCACTAGTCGCGATCGCGAATTTCAAAGTGACTCAAGAGGGAAGCAAGTCCACAACCACAGCTTGACAAGTGTCTTAGAAGACTGTTGGAAATCAAATTTCACAGAGGCATCTTATTGGTAGCGATCATGAATCCTGAGGAAGAAAAATGACCACTTTGACAAATGCATTCGCGTCAGCTGTCACGTCCTGTACAAGAAAACTCACACCCGCGACTTCTGAAAGTAGGTAAAAGACAACGACTATATTTTCCTAGTGAACTAATAAGAAGTTGCCGCATGGACTAGTCGTTAGACACAAACGGGATTTTCCTTGAGGAATTTGGATTTCACAACCACGAAATGGTAGTAGTGACTGCGATTTCATCCTGACAAGCATTTAATGCAGAATCTACCTAGCACATCTCAAAGATTTGATGAGCTATGATCTGCAACGTCTCTTTGGTGAAGTTTGGGTATAAATACACCACCAAACAGCCATGAATAAGGTTGCTAAGGAATTTATTACAAGTGATTAAAGCTCTCAATCTTTGCTACTCATTTTCTTCAATTTTCTTTATGAAATTGTAAGTGTTAGGTGTGAGCATTAAACAC